>BQNB010031094.1:20277-54296 GCA_026074375.1 Tanacetum coccineum
TTCCAATCTCATTGAGATGATCATACTCAATAGATTGATTACCAATACCTCACATAACCCACATAAACTCATATAAACACACATAATCGCATACACCATATATTGCAACAGGTACATAAGTAGATACTAACAGTTTGACTAACCTGCTCAAATCATGGTTGTCACAGCAATGGCCAAGTAGACATCACCATCAGAATCGCCTTTGGCAATGGCTACCTTGGCGGCTTTTTCAGGTTTCTTTTCGTTATTCCCTTTATCTTCTCTTTCCAGTTTGTTCTTTAACTTGTAACAATCAGAGACAATGTGACCAAGTTTCTTGCAATATTTGCAACTCTTATTTGAATATTTTCCGTGAGATTGTGATCGATGTTTTTTATTTTTATTGCTACTCTCTCCTCGGTCAGAACTTCGGCCTCTTGCAACCAGCCCTTCACCACTTTCTGGCTCCACATCATCATCATACTTTTGTTTGGATAAGAAAGCAGATTTAACATCATCAAACGATAGTGTTTCACGGTTGCCATATAACATGATTTCTTTAAAGTGTTTGTAAGAAGCAGGTAAAGAAATAACCAGTAGTACGGCTCTGTCATCATCATCAATGTCTACATCTAGATTCTCTAAATCAATGAGAATAGTATTAAATTCATCAAGATGATCTTGAACAGATGTACCTGGTTTCATACGAAAAGTGTAAAGACGATCCTTCAACTGAAGATTATTCGCAAGACTCTTTGTCATGTAAAGAGATTCTAACTTGACCCATAAACCAGCTGCGGTGGTCTCATGTATAACCTCCCGGAGAACTTCTCGAGTTAGAAAAAGTTGGATCGTAACTAAAGCCTTCTCGTCTAATTCAAGCCAATCTTCATCTGAAATGCTTTGTAGCTTGTGTGCTATACCCCTAAGGGCCTTCTTGTACCCATGATGCGTTAATACCGCTTGCATATGAACTTTCCAAATAGCAAAACTAATCTTGCCATTAAACTTATCGATATCAAATTTGGTGACCATTGTAACACGGCTCTTGATACCACTTGTAGGGAATTTGGAGCGTGTACGGAAGCGAAGATTAAACCAAAACAATAATCAACCAAACAAAGTTACGATAATAGCAAATAAAGGACACAAACGATTTACGTGGAAACCCCCAATTTAATGGGAGAAAAACCACGGGCGACGACCACAAAATCCACTATATCAAAAACAAGAGTACAAACCTTCAATGGTATATAAGCCAGTTGAAGTATGTAAAAGAGAACTAAATATTCTCACAAGAACTCTTAAATAGGGATTAACTATTATGGAGGTGAAGGATCGTATGTATGTGTATGTGTTTGTGTTATGGAAGAGAATGTAAAAGGGCTCTATATATAGAGAAGTAACCCTAGGAAAAACTAGGATTCAATCCCTAATAATTAGGTAGTCATCATCTATTCCAAAAATAGGATAATGACTAATTAATACTTTATCCCAAATAGGAATGAAATCCTATAGTCCAAAAATAGGATGATGACTAAATAGGAATGTAATCCTACAGCTTTTGGGACAGGATTCCAACAACCTTTCTCCATGGATTTGTTCCGTGTGTAAAAACCTTGTGGCTAAATATTTTGCCACCGACTTTCCCACTGGTCGTTGACTATTTTCCCACAGTTATTGCCATGGGAAATCAGTCAGCGATAATTCCCACAGATTTCCTACAAAATAAGTTGTCATAAATTTTCCAAGAACTTTTCCTACTGCTATTTTCCCACAACTATTTTCTCACATATTTTTGACAAAGATATTTCCACAGATTATCTGCAAACCATTTTTCCCCAGAATCATGACCATGTTTATACCTTTTTAAACTTATAGATTGATTTTGGCGTACTTACAAAAATTAAATAAAACACAATCCAACAATCAAGCTGAAGTAATCAAGCGAATAGAAACCACAAATTTTAATATCAAAATATGCAATAGATACCACATTGTAATCCAACTACACAACCATATATTTTAAAACTACAACCAAAATGGCTAAAAAGAATAAGTTATACCAGATCACTAGAATTGGTGGACACTGATGATAATGCTTGCCAAATTTAAGTATAGGCAGAGGTTGTCATGTTCTCGCTCTTTGTTTATGTATTGATTTAATATCCGTTACCTCTCTTTGTTTCACAACTGCTCCTCGTCTTTCATCATTTTTAACTCAACTTCTGATATACAACATCTGCAAAAATGATTATGTCATCTCAATACTAAAGACACAATAGAACTTAGTTCAGTAACTTGACAACCTACTAACCAGCTACTTGACAATCTAGCAAGAAATGAACAAGTAAAACAAATATCTAAGATACTTCAAAGTATAGCATATTAGCTATTATGATTTATGAGTATGTACTACTTTATTTAGGACACATAATCATCTAGTATAACCACATCAAGGCACACATTGCATCAAGTAAACAAAAAATAATTTAGTTCGTTTTACAAGTTGTTTCAAGTATTACCTCAACGATTAGTATAATAGTCTAATATGTTGCTCGATTCTTGAAGAGGTTGAACATAAGCATGCACGATCCATCATATAATATTCTCCTGTAACAACACCACTAACCACCAGACTTTAATTAGAGTGCACGCATGCTTATTGAATGATTATGTTACATTGAGTTAAAAAAATGGTTTATGTAAAACACGGTAACATGTAAAAAAATTAGACTGCATAAATGCTTATTGGAATGATTATCCGCGTAGGAATAGAAAGTTACCGTGTATATATAAATTCCGAAAATAAAACCAGTCTTCCTTCCTTCCTTCATTATGTTACTTTGAGTTAAAATCAGTAACATATAAAAGTAGACGGTAACATGTGAAAGAGAGTATCCGTGCATGTGAGAATAAAAAGCTACCGTATACATAAAAATTCCAAAAATAAAACCACTCTTCCTTCCTTCCTTCATTATGTTACATTGAGTTAAAATCAGTAACATGTAAAAGTAGACGGTAACATGTAAAAGAGAGTGAGAATAAAAAGTTACCGTATACATAAAAATTCTGAAAATAAAACCACTCTTCCTTCCTTATTCCTTCGTTCCTTCCAAAATAAAACCATAACCCACATCTATATATAATCCCTCCATCATTAGCTTTGTTACTACGCTTTTCATCTTTTTCCCAAAAGGCAATAGCAGAAAACATAAAGGTAACTTTTTAGTAAAAGAGACGACGCTTTATTGATATAACAAGTTATGGGAAGAGTAGCGGAGAAGAGGTTAACAACGTTCCTAA
The DNA here is from genome assembly GCA_026074375.1 of Tanacetum coccineum. Lineage (NCBI taxonomy): Eukaryota > Viridiplantae > Streptophyta > Magnoliopsida > Asterales > Asteraceae > Tanacetum > Tanacetum coccineum. The sequence continues at coordinate 23,563 of BQNB010031094.1, forward strand.
TTATCTCAGAGGTTCCACCGGTTACTGTCATGATTTCTGTAACTATGGTAAGCATCATGAACACATAAAGTCTGCTATTCCCATTAATCATCCTAATCACTAGCCAATCATACTAAATATACAACTAATCATAAGGATAATTACAGATTGATTTCCTAATGGATAATTACAAATCACTGGTTAACAAATTGGTCCAGACCCATTTTTAACCATTAAATATTATCGAAAATCCATTTACTGTGCTGCACTTGAATTGCGCTGTGGTTAAGCCATCTGTATCTTTTACGGCAAAGAGGTTAGTTAGTTTTGCATAACTATAATTTTTAATTTTGCAAATCACAACTAAAACTGATAAGCCGAATAATATTGATTGTTGTTACATTATGTAAATTATCACAAGAAAATCAGCACATACTATTTATTTCAAAAAACGCATACATATGATGGCAAAGAGTTGTTCTATGTTACCGGTTTTAGCATAACCGTTTATGGTAATTTTGTGCAGTTTCTTCTGCATGCTGGCTGTCATCATAGTGGATAATTACTTATTTGTATTTAACTAAAAGAAAAGTCAAGGAAACAAGCCCTTTCGGAACTTCAAAAGATTAAAACTTTGGATATCAAGACAGTTGGTTTAAATTACAATCAAAATGATCAAACCCAGAATCCCCAATTATGACAAATTAGGGTTTCAAGAAACCCTAATTGATCAAACCCAAAATCACCATATCTAAACCAAAACAGACAAACCTCAACACGGCCGTTAAGATTCAACCCTCAATCGATCAAATCCACCAACAAATCAAGAAATCCCCAAATTTTATCTACACCCTAAAATCAAGACTTCACGATTAAGAGCAACCTTGCTCTAAGACCATGTAATCTTTATCAAATACAATCAAGAAAGACATATTTGCACTCAACCAACCTCCCCCTGTGCTATTTTATTAATGAGTAATACAAGAAGGCTAATCCCCAAATGGGTCTCAACCCGACAATACAAACGACAAAAATTAGTCCTCACTATGTGGATCATAATCAACCTTACTACAAAATGTAAAATACCAAAATACTTATATTGATTGAATGATTTACATATGAGATAACATATGTATTTATACTAAATACATAGCTTTGATAATAAGCAACTTAAACCCTAGACTTAATGGACCACAAGCCCGCAATCGGGCTTGGGCCAATGTCTCGTCTAACACAAAACACTCAACTCTCAAACACGATCAAAACGTATTGATCTTTAATACAGACACTATCAAGTTATCACCGATGATAACTTGAATAATTGAACCCAATGAAGAATTAATCATGGAGATAAACCCTAGATGATAACTTGTGCTTATATAGCACAAAGTTACATCTAAGACCTTCATCTTTGGAACTTGACATATCCAACTGAAACTTCCTTTGCATCTAAAATCAACTATGAACAATTGTCACTATAAGCCCTTGAAGTTATGCAAGCCCATTATTTAACAATTAAGTAATTTTATAATAATAAATGTATCAGTTGTTAATGTCAATAAACTCACTTGATTTTTTAAGGCATTTTCTTTCCCTTAACTTTCAATATTACTGCCCGTGTTGAACACTGGCTATGAGCTACTCTGTTGTTTATTTGACAACTTAATTCTCACAAACAATATATATGTTTTTGGATTTATAAATTATTTTTAATCTTGATCTTATATAAGACGTGTATGATCACAAATCGAGGGTATGTAGATACTTATGATGATAATTAAGATGAAGATTTTGGGTTAATTAATTTTCAGTATGTTGATCTTTAGAACAAGTATTTAATCTTGATGAAGTAATATAAGGTGCCGTTTGGGTTTTAATTTTGAATAGCTTGATGAAGTAATAGCTTTAAAAAAACTGTTACAAAAACACTAATTTGTGGTTTGTGATATTTGGAACCAATCTACTAAGAACTTTTGAGTATATGTGGTGCCTTTTGGGTTTTAAATGTTATTTGATAAGTTTCATTTTGGTTGTGATTTATGTTATAGTGGAGGTTGAAGGTGGCCGGAGCTAATTGGTGGTGGTGGGGGATTTAAAAAGAATAAAGATAAACTCTAAATTTGGCTAAACTAGAGATATAGCTAAAATGAGCGTTGGATGTTTAGGGTTTGATTGTGATTTGTAAACCGTTAAAAAGAACATACAGATGTAGAGGTAATCATGAAAGAAGATGGTGGTGGATAATCATGGTTTTGAGATGAAGATGGTAAAACCGTAAAAGGAAGAAGATGAGATCAATTGTAAAATGACCAAAATACCCTCACGTGGGTATCACATGAGGGCAGTTAACGTGCGTTACTGAAAGCCGTTAGAGTGAGGGACCAACGACAGAAAACGTTTCCCACTTAAGGACGGACGGTGCAACTTTTTCGGTCAAGGGACGAATGGTTGCGGTCAACGCAAACCACAAGGACGAACGGTGTAGTTTACTCTAAAAAAAATCATAACAAAGTAGAAAAAAAAGTAAAAAAAAAAGACATTGAGAGGTGTTAAGACACCTCATCCACATCTAGTTCAGTAAGAGGTTTATGCCTCTTACTGCCTCTGAATGACTTGAAAAAAACAAACAGTCTTAATGACACGAATGTCTGACCGCGTCTGAATGAGTCAAATTAAGATGCTGTTAAGAGCCATTTCTGAAAAAACAAAAACGCACACTTCCTGTGATCTTGATCTGTGTTTTAAACACAAACAAAAACCTCCTCAACCCTTGTGAGATCTAAACCGAACGTTTTTTATATTCTTTTTATCAAGATCAAGATAGATATACGTGGTTGGGAAAAACTTCATTTTTTTTTTCAAGAACACCAACCTTTTTTTCAAGATAGATTTATTTTTCATTTTGTTATAATTGTTTTTGTTTATCAAGATGATCAAGATTTCTATTTATCAAATCTTGTTTTTTTTGCTTAATAAAATTAAAACAAATCTTGTTTACATGACCACAGTTTAAAAGATGGAGGACGAAAGGGGCTAAAAGGTGGTAAGTTTTTTTTAATGTAAGTGGGTTTAGATTAATTTTTATGGGCTGTAAATATTTTAAACCCACTAAATTGTATGAAGGCCTCGTTTTATTTTAATCGTATATAAATAAAAATTACCCGTTTCATTTTAATGTTATATAAAAATTACCATCTCTCTCTCAATGAAAACCAAGAAACAACCCGATGGAGATTTCCAATGTGCTGTTTGCACTAGGTTTTTCCCTGATCGGGTGTCAGTGATTACTCACTTGTGTTGGAGTGACCACGAGAACCAGTTGAATGACGATCTTCTTTTAGGGATTGCAGTGAGTTCTTTTTTATGTATTTATATGTTTTTTTATTTATTTTATATAATGATTTGATTTGATTTGATTTGATGATATATGTTTTTTTAGGAACTGTTTTATGAACCGGAGGAGGAGGATGCCTATATGCATCAACTCCTTGTCAGGATTAGGCATATTCAGGACAGGGTCCGAGATATATATGAGCAAGTTTGTCGAGCTTACATTTGGTACGACCTTTTGGGGTCTGAAGAAGACAAAATAATGTATGCCAAGATGTCGTCGCTCATGGAGGCGAGGGCCCAAACTTTGAAGTTAGAACTTACCGAATGCCTGGTCAACTTGGCTTCGGAGTTTAAGAGAGGGGAGATGTGATGTTCCGGCTTTTTACTTTGTTTTGATTTTTGTTTGTGTTTTCTGCATTGACTTTTTTTGTTTCTTCATTTATTTAATTGTAAGTTTGTTTGTTTGATATCAATATTGACCAAAATCTATTTAGTCAAAGATATAATATTTATAAATCTATACCATATTTATTCTGTTTACAGTACCAAATTGTATTTTGTCAAAGATATCAATGATGTGCCCTCAAGACACATAGCATTTTATACTATTTTCTTTTCATTTAATACTATTTAGTGATACAACCCTTTCTTTAGTTATTCATATCTTTCAAATCTTTTAAATTGTTGAAAAATACTCTAGTAAATCAACTTTGTGCCAAATTTTAGCCATACTTACATCAATAACTCAATTGACCACTAATTTCCCTCGTCATTTAATTTTCCATTATCATCACATTGTTTTCCCTCCAACATTTCCCACAAAATCTCAATGTATAAATTTGATTATTCATCCAATTCTATTATTTTCTATAATAAACATGCACCACTAGCAAGGGTTATAGAAAGCGTGAGGCGTGGCGTGACGGCATGACCAAGCCTCAAACTTTAGCGTGAGCCGTAGCGGCATGACTTTTTTAAGGCGGCAACAAATATTTATATATTTACACATTTATATCATATTTCATAATTATACGTAACACTATAGAAACTTCAAATCAAGTATTTTATGAGTAAACTAAGCTTAGTCCGAAGCTGGAATGCATCCGATGACGTTTTTCAGTTTTACGCGGGATAATTCACGGTTCAACGACAATTTAACACGTAACTTATAAAAGTTAAAATAGTGAACGGAAAAGTTTAAAAAAAATGACCTGAAATTTACGGGGTGTTACAAAATTCGCCATTATTTTTTTCCTCATTTGTTAATATTATGACCTACCTCTTTTCACGCAAGAAGGGTATTCCTCATGCAAACCTCGACTCTTCATGGTCCTATCATTTTCCCTACCCTGCACCGCAAAAAACATAGAATTCGGAAATCAAGAATTCAGATAATACAAAACACACAATTTTATCAATTTACAAACAAAAAATACCTTGAATCAAGGCCATCTTGTTCTCAACTTTCGCTTCAAATTCACAAACAAAGCCCATCGAGGTCCTCATCTTTACTGTTACAAAAGAGCAAACCCAGAATTAAATGTTTAACCTCAAACTTTCAAAAGAAATCAATTATCAAAAACAAAAACTAAAATCCTAAAACAACATTTAAACTTTTCACACTATATGTATTCCAAAACACAATTATATGAAATAACTTGCATCCAATCTCAATTTAAACCCGGACAACATTCTCATGTTGAACCTGCATACCCTCAATCTGCCTAAAAGAAGGATGGTTGATTAAGCCTTATGGCGTGAGTAGTTGCGGCATAGGTTTTCACGCTGTCACGGTATACGAAGCCATCGGACTGCGAGTAACTGAAACACAATCGACATTAAAGCCCGTCACTTTTTAACACTTCCGGTGCATTTGAATTTCAGCTTGACCTAACCAAAACCCAACACCTTAATTCTAAAAGAAAGAGTCGTTAGCAGATAAGGAATTTGGAGTTTTATCATTCTAATTACGCATTGGTTTTTTTATTGGGAGAATTTCATTCGCGTCCTTGGAAAATATCAATATTACTTCAATATCCTTACAAAAATTTAAATTATATCAATATCCTTAAAACTTTAAATTACTCGCTTATATCTAAATACATATTTTTATTGTATATTAAATGTTTTTGTATACTTAAAAATTATTTAAATGTTAATTACTAAGTGATTATAACTTTTTTATCCTTTTCACTTTTAATACAAAGAAATAAGACCAAATTTTACTTTGACTTTCACGAATTGTTGCTTCTTCTTCATTGTTATTCATTTTAATTAAAGTCTGACAAGTTAAAATCCTATAAAAATAACCAGATGCTTTATAAAAGACTCTAGTGTTTTATTAACAATAAAATTGTTTTAGGCTTGAAGGAAACGAAGATTGCCACGAATGAGAGTTTTAGTGGAGATTTTAAATATACTTCAATATAAATCAAATTATTGAAATAAGATAGACATCAAAAACCATTAGACACAAGTAGACAACAATTCATAAACTGAAAAGTATTGATAAAAATTTAGAGCTTTACTGGGAAGCAAAAAATTTTGAATCCTTCTTTGGTTATAAATGAGACTTAAATCGGTATAATTAACCCAAATCTAAAACAGTTAATCAATTTGAAATATTAATAGATTGAGTTGTGATAAGAAAAGAAAATAAAGAAGTTGAAGAAACCTCATGAAGTAGTTAAAGACCATTAAAAAGGGTATAAACGGCATATCACTAGAATTGGTATAGTAAAATCTTTTTGGAATGATTAAATTTTGTATTTGGATATGCACGTGTATTATAAGGATTCGATAGGATATTCTTGTAATTATAAAATTTGTAAGGATATTGAAGTAATATTGATATTTTTTAAGGATATAGATGTAATTGTTCCTTTTTTTTAAGTGGGGTTTTTTATTGTTTTTATAAATTAATTTGTTTAAAGTAATTATTTTTTAATATATGAAAAATAATTTGTTACATAAAAATAATTTAAGTCCAATTTTAAGATCAAAATTTTATTACATAAAATGTTCTAGTTTTATACTCCAAGTCATGCCTCGTACATGCATTGGAAATAGACTGCTATAAATTTTATCACAACGACAATGTATTGATTAATTATTGCATGAATATTTGGCCCACCCGTATATGAAATCATGTTTTCGGTACTAAAAACATTAACAGTGTTTATTTCAGGATAACACATATATTATCAAGTTCTTACGAATAAAGGACACATATTTCTTTTGCAATATTGACAAGTTTAAAATTTGATAATAGTCCCATATCAGACAAAGAGAGGTAGAAATGTCGATACATATAAGCTACGATGAGTAATTGTTGTTTTCTTTGAAACTTAAAACGAGGTGATAATAAGTGATAGATGATGAGTCTAATTAAGTAATAAAACCTAAGTAGTCTAATTATGTATTATCAAGTTTTGACGAATAAAGGATATATCATTTCTTTCGCAATATTGACATGTTTAAATTTTGATAATAGTCCTACATTGGACAAAGAAAGGAAGAAATGTCAATACATATAGCACATAATAATTTCACTTATTGTGTTGTTCTATTGCCGGGAGTTAATACATACACATACACGGTATAATGAATTTCCCAAGCAGAAGAATAACATTTTTTAGCCTAATACATTTCTTTATAATGCGTAAAATAAAAAAAATTATTTAACCACAAGTTTGAGAAAAGTATAAAAACACAATTATAAGGCCAACATAATGGTCTATTATTCTTGAATAAAAGACATAATCTTCATAAAACTCTAATATCCCTATAATATCAAAAGACAAGGTATGTTGAACCTACATATATGAAGTTTCATGGGTGCTAATAAGAATTTAATGAAAAATCAACAACAATTAAATCCCACAGTTTTATGAAGATCATGTTCAACACTGTCTTATAGTGGTAAAAAATTGAAAAAAATAAAGGTCGCCTTATAGTATTAAAAAGTCGTCTGTAGGTCGTTCTAGGTTTTTCTTAAACGTTTTAGTCCGCTATTATCTAATTTGACTTTTTCAACTTCCCAAACCAATTCCTTCCTTCAAACTCAATTCTTCGATCGTATCGATTTACCATTCCAGCCTCGTTGGGGATTTACGACCCGGGAACATTCTATACTACTTCTCGGTATCATTGATTCTGCTTTTAGACTATTCTTACTATATATCTTATATTTCATTATATTATATATATTTTAAGGTATAGTTTCAGCGGATTGCCGGAGAAAAAAAGTTAATGTGGCATGAGAAAATGTAAGTCGCTGATGGTTAGTGGGTTGCCTTATGTATCAAGTTTACACAATTGGCTAAAATCATTGAATTGGTTAGATGTGTCGGTATTGAAAGTTCTATATGGAAAATATTGTATAAACATAGAGATTTATACACTTTCACGAATGTCTTACGAGCAATTTTTTATAACTCTTCAAACGATTTAGTGGAACACATTTGGAATTATTAAGATCAACACTCGTTTAGTCATTTTATTATTTTAATGTTTTAATGTTATTTGAATTATGATGTAATGGTTTTTATTATTATGTAATGTTTTTATAATTTAATGAAATTTAAGTTTATTGTTAAAAAAATTGAAAAAAATAAAGGTCACCATATAGTGGTAAAAGTTGCTTGTAGGTCGTCGGAGAGAAAAAGTTTATGTGACAGGGGAAAATGTAGGTTGTTGGTAGTCTAGTGGATAGTCTTATGTATCAAGGTCACCGGAACTGCGAGTAATTGAAACACAATCGGCATAAAAGCCCGTCACTTTTTAACACTTCTGGTGCATTTGAATTTCAGCTTGACCTCTGCAAACCAAAACTCGACACCTTAATTCTAAAAGAAAGAGTCGTTAGCAGATTAGGAATTTGGAGTTTTATTATTTTCGATTACGCATTGGTTTTTTTTATTTAATGAGGTTTCATTTTGTAACAAAAAAAAAGCTGAGCGAAGGCTGAAATTTCGAGAAAAGTTTCTGATTATATTACTATTGAAAACGTCAATAGTTTTTTTTGATGCCTATATTACAACCTAAGCGGAAAACATACCTATTGCTATCGTCGATGCAGCCATGACCTTCGGTTAAAGAAACTTGCAACAACGGGTCTGTAAAACTTATTAAACCATTTGTTAGTTTCTGATACTTTCGCTATCTAAAACTTATTAAACCAACTTCCATAATCCACAGAAACCCCAATAACCCAAATAGATAAATAACACTCATTTTCAAAACGAAAACACCTCATCATATCAGCATAATATTCATATATAGTTCTTTAAACTACAATCTAACAATTATTCACACTGGTTTAACCTAAATATTTTCGTTAAATTAGGTTTTCAAAACAAATTTAAAGCATTAACTTAATTACTCCGATGTCTAATTTCAATAAAATCATACATTTGCAAAACAAATTTAAGGCATTAACTTAATTAACTTAAAAATGCCATAGTCCCACATTGGAGCAAGAAAGAAAGAAATGGTTGTATATATGGCTGATAATTACTTGAATCGTAGTCGTTGTTGATTGCTATCAGGTAAATATATGAACCATATTCACTTGATTGAAACCCACTACGGTCTTTGGTCTTTGATTTATATGAAGCTGTTTCTTTCATAGTTCTTTTAGTACTTGTTTCTCTTATATATTAAGAGAATATATATAGTAGTACCATTGTTACGGTGGCTAAAACGTGTGCGTATATCGATGACCATGACTTAAGATCGAGTCAGTTGTTGTGCCACCATTCTCTTTGTTGATATTAATTCTAAGCTCTTGTCCAAGATCATAAATTCTACAATTCCAACCATACTGTATCATTAGTCTTTGTATTGCATGAAATTGCAACATGCTTCCCTAGTGTAACACTAACTTATTTCATTGATCAAGTTTTACATAAAGACACCATCATCACATACCCTTTTGGATTTTTAAGTATGGCTTAACATGTAAACATGTTTCGTGCCTTAAACGAGGAGATCCAAAAGTATCAGCAAAACATATAAGATCTTCTAGGTGATCAATCTCAAAGCCAACAACTAATGCCCAAGCATAGACAATGACTTCCTCTCTTTAAAACCCCGCCTTTCTTGTTCAAGAACATGTTGTAGACGAAGCCTATCCATCACAAGAACAATAAATAATAAAACAAATATAGCTTGTTGGTACTTGCATACTTTAGTATGCAGTTGATGATCCTACATATAAGATCCAAAAGTATCAGCAACACATATAAGATCTTCTACGTGATCGATCTCAAAGCCAACAACTAATGCCCAAGCATAGACAATGGCTTCCTCTATTTAAAACACCGCCTTTCTTGTTCTAGAACATGTGGTAGACGAAACCTATCGATCACAAGAACAATAAATAATCAAACAAATATAGCGTGTTGGTACTTGCATACTTTAGTATGCAGTTGAGGATCCTACATATCAAGGGATAGAACATTGTTGCTGTATGAACCATACTTATAAATTGTTACCATATGAACAAAAATAGAGCACAAACTTAAAAAATAGGTGCAATCTATGTTTTACACATTTAAGCAACACAACTTGATGTTTATATCTGGTTCTTGCCCTTAACATATTTTAGGAGATAAAGTGATGATATTCAAATGTACGTTAATGGTGCAAACTGTTTTACAAATCAACTCAATAATCAAACAAATATCCTTTCCAAAATTCCTTTACGCTACTTATGTTTTACACATCATTTAAACAAATTAGCCAAGACCCTTGTTTGTTCCTTTTAACCTACTGTATTAAATGTGACAAAATTGTTAGACGAATAAGTAGCCCAAGCCTGATTGTGGGCTTGTGGTCCATTAGGGTTAGGTTTGATGTTGCTTATTTACAAAGCTATCTATTTATTATAAATAGACATGCCATCTCTTATGTAATTCATTCAATCAATACAATATCTATCATATTACACGATTGTGGGCTTGTGGTCCATTAGGGTTAGGTTTGATGTTGCTTATTTACAAAGCTATCTATTTATTATAAATAGATATGCCATCTCTTATGTAATTCATTCAATCAATACAATATCTATCATATTACATGGTATCAGGCCTTCATAGCCGATCCCCAAAACCCTAAATCATCAAACCTCACCTCGATTTAACAGTCGAACTCATCACTCTGCCATGACAAACTCAAATACACCACTACCCCCTCCTGCCCTTACCTTGGTTAAAAAACTCTACGCGGTACATAACATCAATAGTCTCGTACCTAAAAAACACGATCTTCAGGAATCGAACTACTCCACATGGAGTTACTTTTTTAAAGGGCACCGCAGCAACTTTAACGTGCTAAACCACATCGATGGATCGACGTCCACATCTGATCCACCAACCGACAAATGGATCACGGCTGACTCCATCGTAAAATCATGGATCTTTCTTACCCTTTCTCCAACGCTTCGGAAAAGGATGATCAGCACCAACCCTGCTTCGGCTAAAGCCGCCTGGGACACCATCGAAACCATCTTCCAAGAAAACAAAAGGACACGTACCGTTGCTTTAAAAGGTGAACTACGTGTCATACAAATGGGCGACGACACACCAGACGCCTACTTCTCCAAGATTGATTCCATTATCACTCTTCTTACCGACCTTGGCTCGACCATGGATGATGACGATATTGTCACCTATGCCATCAACGGCCTAAGTGAAAAATACGAAAGCCTTGCTCAAATAATTGCTCACAAAGATCCCTTTCCTGACCTAGCAACTGTTCGTACCATGGTTACGACTGAGGAGATGCGTCTCCGGTTTAAGCAACCGATACTCTCTACCTCCACTACATCAAGCTCACCACAAGTGCTTCTTGCTACATCCCAACCACGGATTCAAGACAACCGCAACAATCGTGATCGCGATGCCCGTAATGAGAACAAGACCGAGATCTGCCGCAACTTTGGCCGAGGTTATTGCCGCTGGGGGACGAATTGTCGTTTCATTCATGCCTCTCCAAAAGGCACCAACAACCCACGCCCGAACTCATCTCAACATAATACTCGCTCCATGCAAACAGGGGCCTGGACACACTAGTCTTAATTCAGCCAGCCAACAACACCTTCTATCCCTCATTCAGGCCCAACAAAACCTATTGGCCCAGTATGGCTTATCCATTTCGCAGGGTCAGTAAGCAGTTCAACATAACAACATAATGAGCTTAAGGCCCAATGCCCCTCCATGATTTCAGTAAACATAACCACACCAGCCCACGTTTAGGTTCAATGGCCACCAGCAGGCCCTCTACTCGGCTGCTGTACAAAACCCATCTGTCTCCTCGGGTTCGACTAGTCAAGAGACACAACTACCACATGCTTTTAATACTTTGATCTTACAGGATCTGGCTAACTCAAATTGGAACATGGATACTGGTGCGTCATCTCACCTTAACTCTTCAGTTAATAATCTTAGTACTATTTTTAATTCTCGCATATATCCATCTGTTCTTGTTGGTGACGGGAAATCTATTCCTGTTACCAATACGGGCCATAGCACGCTACCAACTCCCTACCGTATACTTCACTTAAATAATGTTCTCATTACACCTAATATTATTAAACCAACTTCCATAATCCACAGAAACCCCAATAACCCAAATAGATAAATAACACTCATTTTCAAAACGAAAACACCTCATCATATCAGCATAATATTCATATATAGTTCTTTAAACTACAATCTAACAATTATTCACACTGGTTTAACCTAAATATTTTCGTTAAATTAGGTTTTCAAAACAAATTTAAAGCATTAACTTAATTACTCCGATGTCTAATTTCAATAAAATCATACATTTGCAAAACAAATTTAAGGCATTAACTTAATTAACTTAAAAATGCCATAGTCCCACATTGGAGCAAGAAAGAAAGAAATGGTTGTATATATGGCTGATAATTACTTGAATCGTAGTCGTTGTTGATTGCTATCAGGTAAATATATGAACCATATTCACTTGATTGAAACCCACTACGGTCTTTGGTCTTTGATTTATATGAAGCTGTTTCTTTCATAGTTCTTTTAGTACTTGTTTCTCTTATATATTAAGAGAATATATATAGTAGTACCATTGTTACGGTGGCTAAAACGTGTGCGTATATCGATGACCATGACTTAAGATCGAGTCAGTTGTTGTGCCACCATTCTCTTTGTTGATATTAATTCTAAGCTCTTGTCCAAGATCATAAATTCTACAATTCCAACCATACTGTATCATTAGTCTTTGTATTGCATGAAATTGCAACATGCTTCCCTAGTGTAACACTAACTTATTTCATTGATCAAGTTTTACATAAAGACACCATCATCACATACCCTTTTGGATTTTTAAGTATGGCTTAACATGTAAACATGTTTCGTGCCTTAAACGAGGAGATCCAAAAGTATCAGCAAAACATATAAGATCTTCTAGGTGATCAATCTCAAAGCCAACAACTAATGCCCAAGCATAGACAATGACTTCCTCTCTTTAAAACCCCGCCTTTCTTGTTCAAGAACATGTTGTAGACGAAGCCTATCCATCACAAGAACAATAAATAATCAAACAAATATAGCGTGTTGGTACTTGCATACTTTAGTATGCAGTTGATGATCCTACATATAAGATCCAAAAGTATCAGCAACACATATAAGATCTTCTACGTGATCGATCTCAAAGCCAACAACTAATGCCCAAGCATAGACAATGGCTTCCTCTATTTAAAACACCGCCTTTCTTGTTCTAGAACATGTGGTAGACGAAACCTATCGATCACAAGAACAATAAATAATCAAACAAATATAGCGTGTTGGTACTTGCATACTTTAGTATGCAGTTGAGGATCCTACATATCAAGGGATAGAACATTGTTGCTGTATGAACCATACTTATAAATTGTTACCATATGAACAAAAATAGAGCACAAACTTAAAAAATAGGTGCAATCTATGTTTTACACATTTAAGCAACACAACTTGATGTTTATATCTGGTTCTTGCCCTTAACATATTTTAGGAGATAAAGTGATGATATTCAAATGTACGTTAATGGTGCAAACTGTTTTACAAATCAACTCAATAATCAAACAAATATCCTTTCCAAAATTCCTTTACGCTACTTATGTTTTACACATCATTTAAACAAATTACCCAAGACCCTTGTTTGTTCCTTTTAACCTACTTTATTAAATGTGACAAAATATGCCTGACTGCATTGGTTCATAAGCCTAAAACCATTTGATTGAGCACTTATAATAGAAAATTATAATTGCGACATCAAGCTTAGTTGATGGAAATGATCATACACGTCTTATATAAGATCAAGATTAAAAATAATTTATAAATCCAAAAACATATATATTGTTTGTGAGAATTAAGTTGTCAAATAAACAACAGAGTAGCTCATAGCCAGTGTTCAACACGGGCAGTAATATTGAAAGTTAAGGGAATGAAAATGCCTTAAAAAATCAAGTGAGTTTATTGACATTAACAACGGATACATTTAGTAAAAATTACTTAATTGTTAAATAATGCAGTCATGGGCTTGCATAACTTCAAGGGCTTATAGTGATAATTGTTCATAGTTGATTTTAGATTTAAAGGAAGTTTTAGTTGGATATGTCAAGTTCCAAAGATGAAGGTCTTAGATGTAACTTTGTGCTATATAAGCACAAGTTATCATCTAGGGTTTATCTCCATGATTCATTCGTCATTGGGTTCAATTATTTAAGTTATCATCGGTGATAACTTGATAGTGTCTGTATTAAAGATCAATACATTTTGATCTTGTTTGAGAGTTGAGTGTTTTGTGTTAGAGGAGACATTGGCCCAAGCCCGATTGTGGGCTTGTGGTCCATTAAGTCTAGGTTTTAAGTTGCTTATTATCAAAGCTATGTATTTAGTATAAATACATATGTTATCTCATACATAAATCATTCAATCAATAAAAGTATTTTGGTATTTTACATTTTGTAGTAAGGTTGATTATGATCCACATAGTGAGGACTAACTTTTGTCGTTTATATTGTCAGGTTGACACCCATTTGGGGATTAACCTTCTTGTATTACTCATTAATAAAATAGCACAGGGGGAGGTTGGTTGAGTGCAAATATGTCTTTCTTGATTGTATTTGATAAAGATTACATGGCCTTAGAGCAAGGTTGCTCTGAATCATGAAGTCTTGATTTTAGGGTGTAGATAAAATTTGGGGATTTCTTAAATGTAAGCTAACTGGTAATGTGTATCAGGCGAAAGCCTAAGTAATCCTGAGCCTGGCCCGTAGAATTACTAAAGGCATGAAAGCCTTTTAGTTTTGATACATATACACCTCCTCAAGGAAAGTGAGGGGGGTTGGTCATTTGTAACATTTAATTTTGCAAGTAAACTTCCTCATTCTCTCACTTTCTCTCTCTACTCACTATCTCTCCAATTCTTCTCATCTCCTATCTTAATTTCTTGTTCATCAATATGAAGTGGAAGTGATTTCTTGGATCCGACAGTATCAATATATATATATGAATTATATATCTTGATGACTTATACAAGTTTGTTGAGTGTTTATACAAGTGACAAAACTATAGTAATGGTCATTTTGACTCTAAAAATTGATTCTAAGAAATGAGCCAAACACTCTTTTATTTTTATAGAATTTTACTCATTGATTTGAAAAATATATATGTATGTTTGGATGATTAATACTTGATTATTTTATCATGTTTTGTCATTAATCAACAATGTGTAAGTTTAAAAATGCATATAAGCAAAAATTCGGCCATATGTTCTTGAGCATACATGTTCTTAAATTGTTTTTGACTCAATAAGTGTTTTGATTCAATTCTATCAAGGTTGTAGTGTTCCTATGACTACGGGTATCATTGTATTTATTGAAATCCTAGACCAAACTAAGAATTATGAAAATAATTAAAAACAACCAATTTTGATTAGAAATAAAATTGGATGAAATCAAACAAAAGATAGTAGTTGAAAAACTTACATTGGATGCTGTTGATAGACTTGTTTAGTATCTCCCTTTCGAATTTTTAGTTGTTTTGGTGATTTGAGGTTTGATTTTGAAGGTTTGGTGATGCAGTTTTCGTTTAACAGAATGTAGGAAATGGGGGGAAGAAAAAAAATGTTGTTTTGGTATATAATTTCGACTGTAAGGGGGGTGTTTTTGGTTTTCATAGTTAGTCGGTCCCTTTAAATTAATTAAGGGGCCGCCCTTTTTTTACACGGCCATGGTCCCTTTAATTTTAAGGGTCGGACGCCCTCATTGAAAAATTTCTTCGTGTTTTGGTCAGTTTTGTGAGATGAATATTGACAATTTTAATTACCATTGTTTATTAATAGTTTCTTCAACTATTCGGATGACGATAATCAAGATGTCAATACATAAGACGATTTGGTGACTAGACTTCTTACGAACATGATGAGTTAATTTCTTGCGAAACGTAAAAAATTATTGATTACATTTTTGAAATGGAAAAAGTTAATATTGTGGAAGATGAGATATTGGAATGGAGTTGAGACTTTAACAAGGCTATTTTGATAGACGTAGTTGAGGCGAGTGTCGAGGTGGAAGGGATTTTTGTTTCATCCATAGTTGTTTAAGACTTTTCCGATACAAAAACTAATCCTACTTCTATGTTAATTATTATCCACTAAACTCACTTATTCTTCGTCTACATCGTGTTCGTTGCATAGAAGATTTCCATTTCATAGTGGTTCTGGGATTAATCCATGTGAAAGAAGTGGTTCCTAATGAACAAATTCATTTTAAGACTAGAAGTCAACAAAATGGCATTTCTAGTGGACTACCATAATTCTAAAAATATCACTATTACCTAAGTTATATAAATTTATACCAATCTATAATTTATCGGTAATTAGAGAGTGAGACGTACCTTAGCCTTCAAGAGAAATCACTTTAAAATCTTCAAGGTAGCAAGCTTTAAGGATGAGGATTTATGGAAATCCTATATGAGTTCTTTAATTTGTTTGGTAAAGCCAAAATGATGCTTTGTAGTGATTAACCTCGGAAAGGAATGATATTTAGTCATTTGGTTCCCTTTGTTTCATCGGGACCGAAGTTAATTGTTTCCAAACTTGTTTTACACTGGTTCAAAACACTTGCACGGTGAACATCTTCCACATGAGTAAGCTTGGTTGGTGTGGTGATTCCACAATTGTGTGATTAGTGTTAAGTAATTTGGTTTCCTTGGTCTTCTCCTAGGTTGAGGGTATTTTTGGATTCGAGGATGAAAGTTTTCCTTTCTTCACGGATGAGGTGTTTTAGGACCTCATTGTGGGATTAGTAAATCCGACTCTGGGTTTTAAAGGAGGTTTGTTAAAAACGTTTACCTCTTCATCACTTGCAATAGGAATTTTAGTATGGTTTACAGTATTAATTTTTGGTTTTGGTTTGGGTTTGATTCTATTATTTTTCTTTCGACTCGACTTCTTGGGCTTTTACAAAACTTTTCTTGTTTGGTTTCGCTAGGTTGACCCCTTTGTGTAAAAATTAAAACCTACCGGATTTTATCTTCGGAAGTTTTTTTGGTGAACTTATTATTTTATTAAGTGGTGAATTACTATCATTAAATTGACTTTAGTCTAGATATTTCTTTTCTAAGTTATCTTTTTCAAGCTTATGGGTCTTGACATAATTTACATTCTTCAATTACTTCCTTACCTTTTTCTAACCTAGATAATTTATCTTTTAATTGTAGTGCTTCATTTTCTAATTCTATTTTAGCTTGTTTTAGAGTTTTATTTTTAGCCTTGACTTTTAGTCCTAATTTACAATAGGTTACTATATTCCACTATCTAAATCATTTTCGTCTAGTGATGATTGGTAGTCACAAAAGTATTCGGTTTCGTAAGTACATTATTAGAAGCTTTACATAAAGGACACATTTTGTCATTTGTCTTTCCTCCTCTTCATCTTCGTCGCTATCAATCCAAGATCCTCCAACAATACGCTTTTTGTTTTTGTTATCTTGATAGTTTTCGGAATTCTCTGACAAGATGATCTCCACAATTAAAGCATTTTCTTTTCGCCTTGCCTTTTTTGTCGATTTTATTTCTTTGGAATGACTTTTCTCTTTCATGTTGTTGTCTTACGAATCGTCCTCGTCTTTATGAATTTCCTTAAAGTCTCTTACGGCCATTGGCGTATTCTTCATCTTCACTATCGAAGGTTTGAGCTATCATCATCATAGAATTTCTTTCTAGCTTTTAAGGCAATAGATTACTTTGTTCTCTTTTGATTTTGATGGTTTCATTCTTTCTTAATTATTCTTTATAAACATTCAAATTTCCTATGAGTTCGTCAAAGTGATTGAGTTGTTAGATTCTTTGATTATTCAAATGTCGTGACTTTTGCGCGCATTTAGGACTGGAATGCCTAAGATATTTTCCTAAATATTCTTGCCTAGAAAAAACTTTTATCAAGTGTTTATTTCGATTTGGTAATAATTAGTGTTGAATTTAGGCTAATGCATTATCTATTGACTCCTCTTTCTAGTTTTCATAAATTATTCATATTACTGAACAAGAAAGATCTATTTTGTTTAGCTTTTGAGACTTGTTGATTACCTTGGAGTTGATTAACAATGTATCCTAAATTTCTTTTGCGGTTTGACACATAAAAATTCTTTCGTATTCTTTACGTGGCAAAGCATTATAAATTACCATTTATACTTAGTTTTCTTCATCAGTAATCATTACATAGAGCCTACAGAATTGAAGATTCAAGAAATGGTTAACATATGGGTTTCAGGGGAAGCTTAATGTTAAAATGTTTAACCATTTATATGCTACATCGAGGTGAAGGTTTTTACTACTGCTAGTTATTATTACTACTGCTAGTTTAAGTTTCTACTGCTCAAGTTCATTTATCTTAAGGCGCGTCATGGAGGGTAATTTGAGTTGTTGGAAGGCTGGATTAGAAGTGTGATAGTGGTTTGTGGTTGTCGAAATCAAAGTTGCATACTTTAGTCCCCTATTTGATTATGACAAAAAGGGGAAGAAGATTTACAAAGAAGATGTGCAACTTACAGATCCTTGGTGGAATTGCATGGATTAAGGGGAAGTATGTTTCATTCATATATTAACTTCAGGGGAAGTTTGTGCTTATTTGGTTTTGTCATTATCAACTAGGGGAAGATTGTTGGGAAATATATTTTGAGTTGATAAGACAAAACAATGAATGAAAAGGAAACAAGAGGGACTTAAATGACAATTCAAGAATTCTACAAGCTGGTGGAGGATATTCTACAAAAGATAAAAGATTCCAAAAGATATGATTCTTGAAGATAAAGATGAAGTTTATTAAAGAATTAAAAGATTTAGTTTCCTTATACAATTATGTTTTCTCTTGTAAATCTAGATGGACTCTACTATATAAAGAGATCCCTAGATATAGTTTTGTGTGTGTCAAGATGTAAACACCAAGAAAAGTGTGTGTGTGTTCTAGGCGTCAAGTCCTCTAAGTGGACGCCTAGGGTTTAGTTTGTTTTAGCCTCAAGGATCTTTGATTCCTTGTTATAGTTTAGATAACACGTTCTACCATTGATTAAGGTAGAATTGGGGCTTGTATTAGTCATTGTATAAAGATGATGATGAAACCTTGTTAGGCAATAATAAAGAATGTTCTTAATGTTTATTCCGCTGTGCATTCTATTGTTCTTTGTTATTGTTCATCCTAGATTAAAGTTCTAATCAAACTGAGCTTAAACGATCGTATGGTTTCCTTAAGTGGTATCAGAGCTTTGCTTTAAGAAACTTTGATTTAGAAGTCATGGAATTTGAATCTGCACAGAGTAGTACTACTGCAAAGCTACCCATACTCAAACTTGGTGAGTATGAGATGTGGGTGATAAGAATCATGCAATACTTCCAGGTACAAGACTATGCTCTATAGGAGGTCATAGAGAATGGTAACTCATGGGTATCTGTACCACAAACAGCATAAGAGAATGATACTTCTGTTATAAAGATGTCCGTACCTGTAACTGCTGAAGAAAAGACCAACAAGAAGAATGATGTCAAGGCTAGAAGCTTGCTACTCATGGATCTTCCCAATGAACATCAACTAACATTCAGTCAGTATACTAATGCTAAAACAATGTTTGCTGCCATTAAAACACGATTTGGAGGTAATGAAGCCACTAAGAAAACACAGAAGACACTTTTGAAGCAACAATATGAAAATTTTAGTGCATCAAGCGCAGAGTCTCTTGACTCTATCTTTAACAGGCTTCAAAAGATTGTTAGTAAGCTTGCAATTTTGGGTGTGGTCATCTCTCAAGAAGACTTAAATTCAAAAAATTTGAGCAGCTTGCCCCCTGAGTGGAATACTCATGTTGTAGTCTGGATGAACAAGGCTAAAATTAAAATAATGAGCATTGATGATTTGTACAACAACTTCAAAATTGTTGAAAAAAGGTAAAGAAATCTGTTGGTGCAAGTAGTGGTGCTCAAAACTTGGCCTTTATGACTGCTCCAAGCACTAGCAGTACTAATGATGTTAATACTACTATACTTGCATATGAAGTTAGTACTGCTAGCCTTAATGTTAACACTGCTAGTCCTTAAGTTAGTACTGCTAGCTTTAGTGATAATGTTGTGTATGCTTTCATGGTTGAGAATCCTAATGGTTCTAATCTCTTACAGCAGGACTTAGAGCAAATTCATGAATATGATTTGGAAGCAATGGATTTAAAGTGGCAGCTCTCTCTGCTAAGTATGAGGGCAAAAAGGTACTATCAGAGGACAGGCAAGAAAATTTTCATTAAGGTTAATGATACTGCTAGGTTTAATGCTTATGATAGTTAATACTGCTCGTATATCTTTGATACTGCCA
Organism: Tanacetum coccineum; assembly: GCA_026074375.1. NCBI lineage: Eukaryota > Viridiplantae > Streptophyta > Magnoliopsida > Asterales > Asteraceae > Tanacetum > Tanacetum coccineum. Next base: position 43,754 of record BQNB010031094.1, read on the forward strand.
AGTTGATAATTCATTTATATGGAAGGTGTATATCATGTGTTCGTGTGGTTTATGGTTATAAGGATACCCTATGAGATATCTAAAAATCATACACGTATGATTCTTGTTACCTAAAGAATAATGGGCCGGATCCATGGGTTATTTTGCTAGTAGATTGTATTTGGGCCAATTGGTTTAATTGGGCTGCGTGGTGTAAGTTTGAAAGTTGGACTGATTTAGTTGGTTCAAGTATATTACTACTACTTTTAGGCTCAAAAGAGATTTACAACTGCCAAGGACAATGGTTTCAACTGCTTACGTACGTGTTTATACTGACATTGTATTATTGGATGTAGTATGATGAGTTAAGTGTTACTATTGCTACAAGTAAGATTAGAGCAGCTTGTTTACACAAGTTGTTGCTTATTTATGAAAGATTGGCAGGTTTTTGTGATTCGAGCAAGTATTGAAAATTAATATTGCTTGAATACTTTGTACTACTAGTGATTAGCAGTTAGTATTGTTCGTTCATTGTTTGCTGGTTAGTACTGTTAGCTTTGATTGATATCGGATGACACATACATGATGGATCTCAGATAAAACAGAAAACCAAGGTTGTTTGTTTTTGGTTTTACTGTTTGGTTTTTGGATTTGGTTTACATGTTCTTAACAGATTTAAAGGCTCGTATTTTCTTGGATTAATTAGTTACGAAGATGGTTATTTATCACCTATTTGAAGTTGAAGTGGAGTTTCATAGGTTTGTGTTTTATCATATCTCAAATGGATTACAACATTTAGAGATAACTTGTTCGTGCTTAGAAATGATGTGACGAAGACTTGACGAATCTAGAAAAGGTGTGTGATTTCTCTTATGGTGCTCAATGCGTACATTTGCTATCACTTTGGTTATGTGTCTCATTAAAGATGAGGATTTTGTCAAGAGGTTACGATCTACTTATACTTTGGTTTTGGTATGAGTTTGATGTCACGTAGATAGTACAAGATATAAGACACAAGTTTGGGTTGTTCTACTTCAGCATTAAGTTGGTTATACTTAGTTTTCTTTATTAGGAATCATTACATAGAGCCTACATTTAAGAATTGGTTAAAATATGGGTTTCAGGGGAAGCTTAATATTAAAATGTTTAACCATTTACATGCATCATTGAGGTGAAGGTTTTTACTACTGCTAATTATTATTACTACTGCTAGTTTAAGTTTCTACTTCTCAAGTTCATTTATCTTAAGGCGCGTCATGGAGGGTAATTTTAGTTAATAGAAGGCTGGATTAGAAGTATAATAATGGGTTGTGGTTGTCGAAATCAAAGTTGCATACTTTAGTCCCCTATCTGATTATGACAAAAAGGGGCTGACAAAAAGGGGAAAAAAGGTGGTAGAACATCCCAAAGTTATGGTAAGGAGATTCTTTAACAAAGAAGTTGTGCAACTTACAGAGCCTTGGTGGATATGGCCCTGGGAAGGTTGGTGGTTAGTCAGTAGGTTCTTTCAGTTTTTTGTACTTACTGGGGGATGTTTTTGCTGTTGGGGGTTGGTCTTGTTCATACTAGGGGAAGATTGTTAGTTTTATTTTTTGAGGTTGTGTTGTACCAAACAAATGATTTGTTTAGGTAACATGCAACTAAGGGGGTGGGGGATTCTTTTTTGACATTTCAATAATTATACATGTGTGATGGATTATTCTACAAATAGATAATAGATATGATTTCTTGAAGTAAAGATGAAGGGTTTATTTAAATATATTACTATACATTTTGTTTCCTTATTATTTTTTTGTTTTCAATTTTGTAAATCGTGATGGTCTATATCTATATAAAGGAGATCCCTAGATATAGTTTTGGTTTGTGTCAAGATGTTAACACCCAAAGGAATAAAGTGTGTGTGTGTTCATAGGCGTCAAGTCCTCTTATGTGGTCGCCTAGGGTTTTGTTTTGTTTTAGCCTCATGTGAGGTGTGGACGGGTGTGGGGGTGTGTTATCGGTAGTCAATGGGTGCTTGGGTGTTTTGGGGTTTGTTGATAGGTTATTGGTGGGGGCAGGTAGTAGTGAGGAGGGGGGGGTGGAGGTGGTCTGGCGGGTGGAGGGGTTGGGTTTGTTGGGTGTGGGGGGGGTATTGGTGGAGGGGTATGGGGATGGGGGGGGGGTGATGGTTCTTGGTTGGTGGGGGGGGGGTGGAATTGGGGCTGGGGGGGTTTGGAGGGAAGGCCGGTTGCATATATGGAGGTGGGTGGTGACCGTGTGGAGATGTGTGGTTGTTGGTTGGATCTTTGGTTGGATGCGTTCTTTGGGTGGGTGGGGGGGGACTCGTGTGTCTGGGATGAAAGGTAGTTCGGTTAGGTTATGGAATGGGGGGGTGGGGATATGCTCTGGGGTGGAGGCTTGGTTTTTGGTGGGGGTGGTGCGGGGGTGCATTGGGGGAGGGGTGGGGGTGGTGTGATGGTGTGGTTGAGTGTGTGTTGTGTGTTTGTGCAGGTGGTGTTGGTGTTTTGGTGGGGCGTGTGGTGAGTTATGTGGAGGGTGGGTTGGGCGGAGGGGGTGGGTAGGTTGGGGGGGGGGGGGGGTGTGGTTGGGGTTGGTTTGGGGGTGGGGTTACTGGGGTGAGGGTAGGGCGGGGGTGTGGGTGGGGGGGGGGGTGGGGGTAGGGGAGTGAGGGATGGTGGGGGGGGGTTTTAAGGAAGGGAAGGTGGTTTGTTTTGGTGGGGTTGGTATTTGGGGGGTGAAGGGGGTTTTTTTCTGGTTGGGCTTGGGGCATGACGAGTTGGGGTTGGTTGTCGGTTGGGTGCGAGGGTGGTATGGAGAGTGGTGTGGGTAGGGGTGGCTGTGGTGGGTTGGGGTGGGGGGTCGGTGGGTTGGTTTAAGGGAGGGGGGGGGGTGTGGGGGTGGGCGGGTGACGTGGGGGGTTGGTGTGGGGTTGGGTGGTTGGTGGTTAGGTGGTTTTTCAGGTGGGGGGGTAGGGATTTTTTGTTGTTTTTGGGGACAGGAGGGGTTTGGGGGGTGGAAGGAGCGCTGGATGGTGGGGTAGGGGGATGGAGTTGGGGGAGGGGGGTGGGGGGGATGAAGTGTTGTGGTGGGTGCGTGTTGGGGGGGTTGGCGGTTTTGGGTGAGTACTGATTTAGTTTGAGGGGGTCGGGGAGTCACGAGGGGGGGGGGTCGGGGGGGGGGTTTTGGACGGTCGATAGGTGGGGGGGTTTGGTGAGGGACAGGCGGGGCGGCCTTATGGGGGGAATATGGTGTGGTTAGTTGGGGGGGGGGCGGCGTTAGGGGGTGCGCGGGGGTTACTTTGAGAGGATGGTTGGTTGGTGGTTTTTTGAATGCTTTTGCATGTTGGCATTTTTGATGTAGTCCAGGTGAATTTTTTAGGATTTATTTACATGATCTTGGATGTTTTTGTCATTGTTGTTTTTGTTTGTTTTGTGTTGTGTTACGGGGATTTTTGTTTTGGTGTTTTTGGGGGGTTTTTTTTTTTTTTTTGGTTTTTTGGGTTTTTTTTTTTTTTGTTTTGTTTTCTTTTTTTTCGGTGTGGATGGGGAGGAGTTGGGGCGGGGGGGTGTGCGCGGTGATCGGGAAGGGGGGGGGGAGGGGGGTGTGGGGGGGGCGGGGTGGGGGGTTGGAGGCGGGGATGAGGAGTGGCTATTTTTGGAATCTTTTGGTTTTTATTGGGTTTTTTATGATTATTTAGGGGGTTGTTTGTTTGGTTTTTGGTAATTTATTTAGGTTAAATTGGATTGTTGTGGTTTTGGTGTTGATAAGTAGATATGTTTTTAAGGATGATAGCTTCTTCGCGAACTCTTAGCGTAGGGGGGGGAGGGGGTGGGGGGGGAGCGTGGGGTATGCGTCGGGGGGGGGGGGCGCCGGAGGGTAGGGGGCTGGCGGGGCGAGGTGTGGAGTATTAAGGTTGGCAAGAGGTGTTGGTTATTGTGTGTTTTTTTTTTTGGGGTTTTATTTTTTTTTTTGTTTTTTTTTTTTTGTGGTTTTGGATGGTTGGGTTTTGGGTTTTTTTTTTGTTGGGGGTATTTGGTTTGGTGGCGGAGAGGAGAGTTGGGGGGGCGGGGGTGGGGAGGGGTGGGCAGGCGGGGGGGCAGGGTTGCGAGGGTGGCCGGGGGCGGGTATGGTGCCTATGAACTTGGAGTTCCGCCTCTGCGTTTCCTGTTGGGTGGGAGGAAGTTCGGGGGGGTGCGGTTGGGGTGGGAGGGGAGGCGTTATTTGGGTTAGATTATGGCGGGAAGGGCCGGGGTTGGGAGGGGCTTTTTTGGGGGGGCAGGGGGTAGGTGCTGGATGGGGGAGGGGGGGGGGGCGGGGGGGGGGGTGGGGGGGGGAGGGGGAGGGGAGGGAATGGGGGCGGGGGGGGGGATAGGCAATAATAAAGAGTGTTCTTAATGTTTATTCCGCTGTGCATTCTATTGTTCTTTGTTATTGTTCATCCTAGATTAAAGTTCTAATCAAACTAAGCTTAAATTATCGTATGGTTTCCACAGTAACGATTGGTTTAAGGGTTAACAAAGCTCTTCATTAATAATTTGGAATCTACCAGAAAATTACAAGAACCGTGAAAAAGGATAGGCTCGAAGGGTTGTACTAGGGGTATCCTGCACTAAAAATGAGTGCATGGCAAGGGTGTGGGATAGTTATATGATCGGTGTGACCATTATAACAATTACATGTTTAAAACATGGGTTAATCCTAGTGATGTGCTGCAGTTAGTGGTTTGATTTGGTGATTTCAAGTTTTAAATTTATATTTTGCCGACTTTAGCAAAAATAAAACTTTAACGAGCAGTGTACCCGATCGGTAGTAGTTTTGCGGTAAGTAGGGTGTCGATCACTAAGAGCGAGAAACACTTTCAATTTATTGATATCTTGGTTATCTAATTTACGTTAGTTCTATTCTATGTTAAACATATGCTAAACCTAAGTTAATCCTAAATCTAATGGATAAAAGGGGTTTTCAGTCTGAGAGACTGGCACGGGTTTGGTGGTAACTAAAATCAATTCAAAACACAAAAACACACGCAAGCAATTTAACTGAAGATAAAAGAGCGGTCGAGCCAAATATAAGAAAACTGTATTAGCCATCATTAATCTGATTCGAATGTTGGTTTGTTTATTAAGTGCAATGATTTCTTGTCTCGAGGCGGCATATCATTCATAGACTTAGGCGTTACTTCTTCCTAAGACCTAGACACGATAATTCTGTCACAATTAAACGCATCCGCATAAAGCATCCTTATTTGCTGTTTATAATCTATCTTAAGGATTAAAGCAATGGTGATCTTGCTAAACCCTAGCTCATAGAGACTTTACATGTAACACCCTCATTTTTATATATCTCAGCGGAAGGGTCATTTGGGGTGCTACGTCTTAATACAATAACTCAAGCATAGAAAACGACTCGAAAAGAGACGTTTTTAAATATAACCATTCGAAATAAAAGTTTCACAACATAGGTCCCAAATATTTTCATAATCAATACATCATTTTCAAATATTTTCTTCGAATGATTTTCTTTAAATGGGCCTTCAAAATATTTATTTCATTAGCTTCTCCGAAATCTTCATCACCGAATTACCTTCAAGGACCTGAGATAAAACATGCTAAAAAGTCAACAATAATGTTGAGTGAATCCATAGAGTTTATATATATATAATAAATTCCGAACACAAGTATCATTTCTCAAAATCATCAAGACATAACGATGTGGATCAGACAAAGTTATAGGGGGATTATTATAAGCCTCATGACATTGAACGTTACCATATAATAAAAATGCCCACTATACACCCTCGCTATGAGTGCATATTACTCTCTATACAACGCATCCGTAGTGTCATTTTCCCGACACATGACGATAGCCAGTCATCACGGATTGGAGGTGGAAACCTCCAAATAGTACTATTTCATTTATAAGCGTCTACCATTACCCAGTAGTTAACAATTCATGATTTCTGCGGGTCTTTTATCTAGCGAGTTAAGCTAACTTATAATAATCAAAGCTACTAGCATACAATCGGGTCCCTTGTGTTCTATTTTAAAAGCAAGCATGTTATCTCCCTCGCGGGTTTATAAAACAATTAAAGTATTAAAATGCGAGGCTATGAACTCACTAGTGATGTCGGAAGAGAATAGCGATATGAATAAGAACTTCAGGGGTAGGCGCGTCAATCAACCCAGACCCATTCAAATTGTAACGGGTCTTAGGTTTCAAATCGATAAAAATTAATGATAATTCATAAATTAAATAAGTAAATGTATACATGTAGTTTATATGATGATCTTGCTCTTGAAATATACTCGTAATTATTTCACACTTAAAGTTTTCTAGGTTTTTAACTTGTTTTTATTAGCCATTTTACTAGTATTGTCTAAATTAGTCTAAAAAGCCCAATAGGCCCATTAAGCAAACCCATTAAGTTATTATATTGATATTATTACCAAAAGACCAGGTCTTAGCCCATTAGTAAGGTCCAAGTGGATTGGGCCTAAAGTTAAGTCCAATAAGTCCATTTTGTTTCATTTATTGTATGATATTTTACCAAATGGACCAGGTCTTAGCCACATATTAGTAAGGTCAAGTGGATTGGGCCTAACGTTAAAGTCCAATAAGGTCCATTTTGTTTACAATAGGCATAGTGGTCCTACTAAGGCTTATGCGCCCTTTTAAGCTTATAAATTGACTCTTGTTATTTAAAATTCCGGTTGCGTTCTCGTAGGTCGGGAGTTAATTTTATTATCAGTAGTGTTAGTATTTGTTATAAAAGACTCCAGAAGAAAGTGGAGGACCTTTGCAGCACCTGGAGTTTTGTTACAAAATCGCTTTTTTACATAGTTTAGTGTTACTCGGGTCGTAGTAATATTCGGTTATACTTTTATGTTTACGAAAGTGACTGGTTCTAATTGAGATAAGAACCGTTGTTAAATGGCTGATGTATAGTCGTGATATATTTTTATATTGTCGCTCTTGGTATTCAGATACATAAGTGTATCTTTGCAGATTCACAAAGTCATTTTTGGTACGCTCTGATTTTAACTATTAACGTGTACTACATGTATTGGGTTATTTTAGAGCTAATCCTCTAAGCTGTCATGTTTTACTAATTTGGACTGAAAAATGTGTGATAGCGTTTTCAGAGTTTTTTGATGCCAGTTGTAGAGCGAAGACCATAAAGAGTGATGGTTTGAAGTATCACGTTGATTCAGAATCTACATGACTTTAGCTACAAGACCTTGATAGTCTTTCAGCGATTGTTTAATTGGTTGAGTTCGGTAATTGATGACGCCGCTATTTTTTACACTACATCTGGTATATGCGATAGATGTATAGATTTGAAGTTGTTGTCTAGGGTTAATTGTGTATCTCATACGCTTTTCATTTGATTTTTATCTGTCTAGGGAATCATCCATATTGTTAAGTTGTTTTCATAAGAGATTTTACTCTATGACCTAATGTATCAAATCCAACCTCAAACTGTAGAAAATATATAAACCTATGTTCATTACAGCCATAATTTTTTTGATCATTTTACTCTGTTTAAATGGCTATTTTAACTATGGATTAACCTACGATTCATACACACAAAGCCCATTTTTAATCCTCTTGATTCATCAATATATCATGATGTACATATCATTTGAAATAAAAAAATGATTCTTAAACAAAACTCATAGAGATTTTACCAAATTAAAATATGAAGATGATGATATAATGATCTAAAATATACAAGACTTTCAAATCTTCAACTTGATCTTCACCCAAACTGATTTTGATCACCATTTTTCTTTACTCATGAATAACTTGAACCCTACCAATTAATCTCCTTAAATACATATTAAAATCCAGCCCATACCCTTATTGAATCACTTGAATGATGCTGTTGTCTTAACATTTTTACCAATGAACTCAAGACTCTTCTTTAAATAATCATCCTTTACTTGTGCCCTCCCCCCCCCCCCCTCCCCCCTCCCCCCCCCCCCCCCCACCCCCCCCCCCCACCCCACCCCCCCCCATAAAAGTACATTTTTGTTTTTTGAAAAATTTTAGAAATGGGATTCTTTGGTAAGATATAGGTGGCGTCCAATTGAAGAACGAGAGAGATGAGAACTGCAGATTGGCTTACTAAGTGTGAGAAATGAGGGTTAAAGTTAATATATATGATGTAGTATAGGATGGTGGGAGTGTACAAGTGTACACTACCTAGCATTAGTCCAATAACATTGAGACATCACTCCCATTGTTTGTATCACCCCAATAGGGAAGGGGATTAGTGGGATGAGTTATTTAACTTGTCCCACATTTTGTAAATGCGGGTATTTTCAAAGTCCGATATTTAAAAAGGTACGATTTGTAGTCGTTTTTCGTAAAAAGTAAAAATAGTACGAGATACGAAAAATAAAAACGAATGCAACAAAAAATATTAGAGGGCATTTGAAAAATGTAAAGCTAGTTGCTTAATGTAGAATTTGCCGGTTCCTTTAGTGTAAACGTCGCCGTATTTCAAAGGTAAGCACATAATTCTCCCGGGTTGTCGTGATGTTACTATCTCAAACATAAAATTGAAAAAATATTATTAATACTCGAGAATAAAATAACGACCTAAAACTTAACGGATTGTCAACATTACCCATCGTACGGACTTAATGGCTCTCTTTTTGATTACTAGTAGCTACTACTGTCTGAGTCTATAACCAAATTAATAGATAACGTAGACTATCGGTGACTCCAAGGTTCACCTACCGGGTCTAACTAAGCTCACTTTGACTCTAAGGCAAAGATAGGTCAATATTTTGTGATCCTATGATCTATAGATCATCATTACAATTGGCAATATGAGAGCTTTTCCCAAGATTCTTAGCCTAACAGCACAAACACACAAAAGTTGCAGGCGCTTTTAATACTTGTAGACTTAGAACCAGTTGAATAAGATTTGATATGAATAGGTCGCATATAACTTAAAACACCGTAAACAAGTTATTGATAAACATTAAATCAAAGCATTTAACGACTAAATCAATAAATCAATAAAAAACCAAACATTTAGATCTTTATAATAATGGCAAATACCCAAAGGTATTAGACTTCAAACGTCATAATCAGTACAAAAGCAGTTATTTGGCCAAGGTAAACTAACCGAGTTAACGAATGATACCAAAAACTTAACGATTACAAAAGTATATGGAATTACACATTGTCTCCTATGGAATTGATAACGTTGCCCGACCTTTTCTACTCTTTTTCTCCTCTGAAAATCGACTTTTATGGTTTAGGTATCGATAATATGATTTAGCACCCTTAAAACTTATTTTTTGAGTTTTGTATTTATAGTCGTCTGGAGTCGGTTTGATACGGCGTATCTAATGTCTTAGATACAGCGTATTGAGGGTTTCTTGGAGTAAGGACCACGATTGATATCTTCTAAAATCTTCACATTCTATAACTTGAATACGACGTATTGAGTTCTTCTAGATACGGTGTATTGGATCTTGTTCCTTCTTGGTCTTCAGTGAAGTATAGGCACAGATACGCCGTATCTTCCTTGATGGATACGGCGTATTGGGTAGTCAGAATCAGTAATCTTCATATTTCTTTGTTTAAGCTCCAGAATGTGTGACTTTTTGCTAACTTTCCCCAAGTACTTCATAATTAATGCAATTCTCAAATATAAACGATTAAGTAATAATTCTTTGCAATAATGATACAAAATGGGTTAATTACATGGGATAAATGATGCTATAAAATATACGTTATTTGATGTCATCAAATATCCCCTCACTTAAAGTTTATAAAAATGCATCCCTAAGGATTTTTCCGTTTAAGCATTTATTTGATCTATTACAAGTACACAACCAAACACCTCATGAAATAGGAAGATGAAAAACACTCAAATCTCTCAATTAATCTATGTGGTAACATGTAACAAATTCGCTCAATTGCTCGGTCGTGATGAGTATTCTATCATAAGGTTGGCAAGGATACACATATCCACCACTAGAGCTAAAGAGTAACAAGTTTATAAAGGTAAATATGGATTTTTATGTAAAGGCTTAGGGTTGATCATTACAAGAACGATATAGGGTATGGATCTTCTAACTTTCACCAATAGTAATAAACCAACGAGATAGCTGAGACATGCATACATAGCCGTAATGACAAAATAGACATACATGCTCGTACACATCCTCGTTCGCATAGAACCCATAGTTAATGATTAGGAAAGGGAAATAAATTGTTGTTATATAAAAATTACAAAGCAAATAGATTACGTTTAAGATACAAGTTGCTAGACACTTTTTCCTGACTGTTACCATGATTAAGACACAACTTTTTACAGACGTCTTGATCATAGATCAAAAACAACAACCTAAGTTGGCGTTCCCGTAACGGTCAACTTCCCTTACATCCCATACTTAACATACTTTACAAGAAAAGTGGCGATATCTACCACTTTATACAATACTCTACATCGTCGATTTTTCTGAATGTATCAACGAATAATCGATCCTTCATATGATTCCTTCGGTAATGCTTTTGCGAAACGATCATCATCAAACTTTTT
>BQNB010031095.1:0-51489 GCA_026074375.1 Tanacetum coccineum
AATTTTCAAAATAATCAACCTCGAAACAAACCGAATGCTCTTGAGTTTCCTGTATTTTTTGAAATAAATAAATTGAAAGCTTAGTTAAAAGCAAAAGACAACTCAATTAGCAAATTAAAGGACCTCATTGCTACTTTAAAGGGTAAAAGTGTGTCTAGAGCAACCTACCCGTGCTACAGGATTGCTTGAGTGTACTTCGTTCATGGTATTCAAAGGGTATAGGAAATTTGTTCTTGTGGTTATCATTTCATTTGAACAGAAACAAACACAACAATAACTATTTGTTTGTGTTGTGTTTTATTTGCTTAAGTTTGAAAATTAAAAGAAAGAAATGATTTTGGTTTATGTTGTTTCTCAAAGGATTTGATACAAGAAGAGTGAAGGAAATTTGTTGTGAGTGAAAAATATAAAAGCGGTAGGCGTGTGACTGAGTGAAATAGATTTAGGGTTATAGAGTAAATGTGAACTGAGTGAGTTATCTTAAAAAAAGAGAGAGAATTTTGATATAGATTTGATTCGAGCCTGTTATTTTTTCTACCAACATTTAAGTCATATCATATTTTCGTGTGTAGCTTAGTTTATGGAAACTAAAAAGGGGTGGAATAGTTTTTACCATTTTTAAATAAAACTTAGATTGTCGACTTATGTAAACTCAAGAGATATACACAAGTGTATATGACAGCGATGCAATAAATAAATAAGTAATCTACAAAGTATGAACAAGTAAAGATAAGAATGATCAAACCGATGACATAATAATTTAAAGTAGTTCGGCTATGAAGCTCCTATTTTCCCTACTCCACTCTCCAAGTACCCAACTTGAGAGTTTTCTTCACTAGGTCAACAAGCTCCCTTTAGGCGGGGAAAACCATATACGTCGCTTACATTTTTTCCGGTACAAAGCTAAATACCGAGTTCTACTTTGAGATAGAACCAATCTAACACACTATGTATTTTATGGCTTAAATACTAATCTATCATACACATATGATATACACAACACACAACACAAGATATACAAGATGAATGATTATCACAATCGTGATGACATAACTAAACTATTAACACTTGAATTTTGATGTCTTCGTAAGTGTTGTTCACTAAAGAGTAGAATGAGTTAATCACTTGTAATGGATTATGTAACAAGTATATTGATCAAAGAATATGAAAAAGATAAAACATATGTGTAAAAATATTTGTCAAGAGTTATCTTAAAATGAAGACTTAAGGTTGCTATTTATAGGCAACACTTTGAAATTTAAATGATGGCCAGAAAGCTGTTCGCTGCGACCCACGAATCCACCATAGCTGGATCTATCCTGTGTATTTGGTGGATCCCTTGGGGGAGCTAGGACAACCTTTGTTATTTTGTGATTAAACCCAAATCTATACAAAATATTGTTTTGTACTTAATAAAACTAGTTTATTAGATTCTTCTAGAGCAAAATAGTTCTTATCATCAATAAGGAAAGATCTTCTAGATTTGGGAAGATTTCGAAAGATTGTTTCCACTTATGGTTAATCTTATTTTGTCTTACATGATTAATATAACTAGCTTATAATTAATCATGTGTTAACTTAAATCATTTGATTAGAAAAGGTTTATGCAAATGATAATATTTTTCTTTGATCATTAACTATGTTTAATAATGTCATATTCATACCTTAAGTGATTTGTCGTTGTCAAGTAAACTTTCGACTAAATAACTTGTTTACGTAAACTTTTACATAGTATGACATTATATTTGTTATTATCAAAACATGAATATCATTAATATAAATATTGTTTTTGCTCGAATATTAGTATTAACATAGTTGTTAAACAATATTAGGCTGATGGTTTCATAATAAAGCTTTTGGGCTCCGTTTCAATTTTTGAAAATATTTTGTGATAGGATTTGTTTCATGATTAATTGTTTGAGATAAATTTGTGGATATAATTTTGGATCACGATTTTAATTGCAGGTAGATTTTTCGAGAAGTAATTGATATTTTGGATATTAATTGTGTTGAATAATTTTTGTGATCATTTTGAAATATCCATTGTGCTTATCATTGTGATAAATCAGAAAAATGGAATTAAAAGAAAATATATCTTCATATTTAATAAAAGAAAAGAGTGAATTGCGACAATTACAAGAAAGAAAGAAAGAACTAAAAAAGGAATGTAACGAACATATTCAACTATATAAGACATGCGTTAAGAAGCAAAATCTAGAGGGATGGTATGAAGTGAGTAGGAATGAACGAGTATTTAAAGCATTCTTTGAAGAGGAGTTTCATTCTTTCAGTAAAATGTTTGTTTACAACATGGATCAACTAGAAAAGCAACTTGAAAAAGAGGATTTTCATGAATGTGTTTCCAAGACATGCTTGGCAGTGCTCAAGAAACAGTTTGAAACATTCTTATACCACCAACCTCCTGAGGATTCTTTCGAATATTATACAGATTATTGTAGGGACGTGAGTATCTATATTGTATTTCGTATTAAAGAGACATTCTTCAAGAGTACGGTAAGAGCCCATAAGATCTTCATCCATTTTTCTTGAGCGATGTATTCTAGGTAGATATGCTTTAGTTCGTTTGTAATCCATTTGGTTAAGTTATATCGTGATTTCACCTATTGATAAACGAAAATAAGTGATAAGAGAAATGATATTGACATTTTTAAGTGTGTGTGTATATGGACATAATATGGATTTGCGGTTTGCTTGACTCAAATAAAAGAAAATTAGTGTTAATATTATTAATAAGTAAACCTAAATGCACAACCTATGTTTGATATTGCTCTATTTGAATGGAACGAAAAATGCTTATGAATTAAGAACTTCGTAGATACATTCATGAGCCCTAGTGCATGAAGAAAACGTTTTTGCGTTGTATTAAAAATGTAGTTAAACAACACTTGTTTTAAAAAATTCCTAGAAGTGAGGTTTTATTCAAAAGTCATAATTTGGGGTTTTGGCGAAAATTGATTTTTGGTGAATCTCATTAATTATGTATTCTAAGTATTATAATAGTTATACATTACTATATCTTAGTCCTAATTGTGTGAAAATTGTATGAAAAAAAAAATTTCCAAATTATTTAGTTTGTGTAAAATCGAAACCCTAGACACAAAATTAAAAGGAAAATAAGATGAAATCACTTACAACAGTAGTCTTAGATTAATGATTTGTTGATGATCTTAGTGATTGATTGCTCCAATTGCCTATTATTATGATTTAGTATGTAGGATTTTGGTGTTGTGGTTCGTGCGTGTGTTTAGATAATGATATATGTAGTCGCAATTTGTTTAAAATCTAGTATTTACCCGCGTTCTGAGACTCACGGATCTACCTAAATTGGGACGGATCTCCTTAATGTGGATCCGTGGATCGCAGGTGTCCAAGAATATTGACATAGTTGATTTTTAAGCAAATTAAGACAAGGTGTTGTGTTTTTGGCAATTGAAGTGTGTTATATATACTATTAGGAGTATGTGATATAATTTTTGGAGTCGGCGTTCAAGTTTTAAGCGAACCGTGCAACTTGTCGTGAATTTCCCGATGGAAAATTAAAAGAAAAATTATAACGTAGTCGATCCTACTAGGAGTGTGTTAACTTTTAACATAAATTTGACCATTACTAATAACATAAACATTTATGATATTTAGAGTTAACAAAGCATCGTCAACACAAGTGTGAATTGCAAGTCGATGCTTGTTCTTTTAGCCTTTTTCAATCGATTTCGTAATTTCATGTATTGACCATACATGTAGAGTTTGAAAATATCTATGGTCATTTTATTGATATTTTTTTATCTAGTAAATTATAATCTCGATTATGTTCATGATCGGAGGTTTTGTAATTGGAACTTGTAGTGAGAATTAACATCTTTTGAATAATGACTAATTACTTCATTAGATTTCCGTTTACGATTATTTTTGAGATGACGGAGGATCACTATCCATGATGAGTTCCATCATTCCTAATCCTAGTCTTAAATAATCAAATACTTTATGTTTTAAAGGCTTAGTTAATATATCGGCTATATTATCTTCGGATGCAACTTTCTCGATAATGTTGCCTTTTTGGACGTTATCGCTAAGAAAGTGGTGACGAATTTCTATATGTTTAGTTCTAGAGTGTTGTACGGGGTTTTTACTTAAGTCAATGGCTCCTTTATTTTTGCACATAATCGGAACTTCATTGAGGCGTATGTCGTAGTCGATGAGAGCTTGGTTCATCCATAGTGCTTGTTGACATGCCTTCCCAGTAGAGACGTATTCGGCTTCGGTCGTGGAGATAGCAAGGGGCATTTGTTTCTTAGCGAACCAATATGTCAAACAACATCCCATGAACGTACAAACGCTGCTAGTGCTTTTACAATCAACATAATCTCCCGCGTGGTCGGATTCGGCATAAACTATAGTTTATACTCTGGTTCATTTTGGATACCATAAACCTAAATGTGTAGTTCCTCTAACATACCTAAATATACGCTTAACGGCTTCTAAGTGGGTAGTTGTAACACCCTGATATTTCAACATAGTAGCGGAAGCTAAATTGGGGTATTACTTCATGAAACAACAGTCATAATCATAGAATACGACTCATAAAGAGACGTTTTGGAAAATTTAGTTATCATTCAATAATATTTCAGAGTTTTACAAAAGGAGGGCCCAAAATGAATATAAAACATAATGTTTGAATGATAACAGGTTTAGACGTCTTCAAGTCCATGCCACTCTGTGCCTTAAACTGCTAATTACCTGAGATAAACATGCTAAAAGGGTCAACACAAAGGTTGAGTGAAATTTATAGGTGTATAATATAATGGTTGAATACAAGTTAATATAAATGGTAATAATTGCATAATTACAATTATCATGGAAAACAGTATTATTGCACTCAGCTCATGACACTCAAATGTTAACATGGAAATTATGTCAATGATATTTAAGAAACAAAATTCCATTTGGAAAGGTAATTTTCCAATTACCTGTTGTTTCTTAAATATAGTGCGCTTGGTTACCTTACTGGTAAACACAAACGGGATTCGTCAATCCTTATAGATCTATCCACAAATATTCACGTTGACGTTACGATGATTAATGGTGCATGATATAAGGGACATTGGCAATGGAGGTAACTTAGGCAGTAATATATCAGGATAGCATACAGTTGGAAAATACTTGTATTCATGGTTTATAGCATGTTTTCCCCTGGGATTTGAAAAACATATTAAAGTGGGACTATGAACTCACTTAATAGGGAAAATTTGTTGATGTGGAAAAGGTGAAATCAATGGAAGTATATTGGCTCGTCACGCAACCTAGGTTAATATGTCAAGTCTTAGTTCGATTGTTTATATTTCAAAACCTTATTTCATAAAGTTTAACGTGAATAGTTTTGGTTTATTAGTTTGTGAAAAATATCGCATCACTGTTCGGGCTATCATAATCCAGAGGTCATGTAGTAAACGTTTAAGGAGCTAGAACACTTTAAATCGTAAATCCAGCAACTTGTCAATACGTCTACCCAAATGAAACCTCTCACATGAAATTCTCTATTAATGTGCTACGTTTATAGTTTAAGTGGGAGAATATAAATGATAGGATTTTATCTTTTTAGGTCTCTCCAAAAGTTAGTGGATGATAAATTATGTTAAATATATAACATAATTTGTTTATAAGTGTTTCGATCTATAAATGAAATGCTAGGTGTGTCGGGTTTTAATAAAATCAAGTCTTATAACGTTTAAATACATTTTTGTTTATTAATATGAAAATGCTATGCTTTATATCCTTATAATTTCAAAAATGGCAATATATACCCCTTGGTATAAATAGTTTTACAAAACTAATCCTTTTCATTTTATAATTAAATGAGGTCCTTGTAGTTTAAATTTAGGATACAAGTTTCAAAATGTGTAAGTTTTCCCCTCAAAGCACTACTTGGTTTGCATTTTTAGTCCAAATTTCATATACTTTGTATTTTTGAATTCAATTTTGTTTGGCAGCTTTTAGCTCTTCACAATAAGCTAAAATAAGTTGGTTTTGTAGATTTAACAAGCTTATTGCTTATAAAATGAGCTTATAGGCTCGTTAGCCCAACAAGGGTGTGTTTGGTTTTGAAATCATAAGCCGAAAGCTTATAAGCTTCAGGGTTTGTTTCAAAGCTTATAGAAATGATAGTATCGCTTATTTAAATAGCTTTTGAGATCAACTTATAGCTTATATCTTATAGGGATGCAAAAACAATTTTCTTTTAAGCTTTAAAGGGCATGTTTGGTTTAGGAAAATCAAATGAATGGTTTTATGGTTCAAGGGCTTATACAAATGGCTTAATTAAAGCTTATAAATGATCTATAACACATCAAGAGCTTATTGAATGAGTTATACGACTTACTAGGACTTATGATGGTTTGAATGGCTTGGTATGGATCAGATAGCCCTTGGAGATGAATCAAGAACCTTTCTATCTTACACCTTGGTTTCTACCTTGGCTTATACCCTTTCTTTCTCTTCTTTGGCTCGAACTAGATCAAGAATAAGTGAAAGTGTTTGATATAATTGTGTGTTGTGAAAATGTGTATATGTTTGAGTATTTATAGGACAAGGAAGTTAAGATGGCTATGTCTTGCATCCTTAGCAAGATGTAGTGACTAATGGAAGCTAGGGTTCTAGCTTAAAGAGGTGTAAGGTGGTGGGAGGGGTTTGAATAACAAAGGTGGTGACAAGGTGGTGACAAGGTGGTGCTGAGGTGTCGACATGGTGGTGAAAGGGTGATGACAAGGTGGTGGTTTGATTGTCACAAGGTGGTGAGTCATGGTGGAGGAAATCAACTTGGTTTTGGATTGGTTAGTAGCTAGTTCGACTAGTTAGGGTTTCGTTTGGTTTGTACGAGCATGCGGTGGAGTGGAGGGAAGAAATAATTCAAATGTTGTGCATAGAAGAGTTGTAACTTATGCTTAAAGGATGGTATGAATGGCTTATAAAAGTTTGGAGGGAAATGGCTTAGTTTGAATCTTGTGCATAATCGGCTTGCACTCTAGCTTCAAATAGTGGTACGTATGGTTTGGCAAAAATGGAGGGAAAACGTATTTTAAATATTGTGCATGGTTAACTTGTACGTATACCTTATAGGTTAATACATTTGGATTGCATGTAAAATACATGTGGTTAGGGTTTTGGTATAAACCTTAACGTGTAAAATCCATTTTATGTTAAATGTTTTGGATGGTACGTTAAATAAATAACGTACATGGTATAATGGAAGTTAGAATGTATTACTTGACATATTACAATGTTTACTTGACATAAACATTAATGGAGTTGGTGTTGGTAGGTGCGTGAGTTCGTTTATTTAGAAATGTAAGTTACGTTACATAATTGAATGGAATATCTAATACATTGATATAAAAAAAAATATCCATGAAAATGGTTGTACTAAATACAATAGGTGGAATATTACCTTAAAATAATATTGTGGAAAATTATGGGTTGTTATAGTCTCCCACCCTTAAAGGAATCTCGTCCCGAGATTTATTTGGAAATTGGAGTGGTGTTTGGAAATAGATGTAGATACTTGGCTCGGATTTGATCTTCGCATTCCCAAGTAAATTTTAGTCCTCTGTTAGAGTTCCATCTTACTTTGACTATAGGGATACGACTTCGTTTTAGTTGTTTGACTTCTCGGTCCATGATCTCTACTGGTTCTTCCACAAAGTTGAGTTTGTCATCGAGCCGAAGCTCTTCCATTGGAATGATGAGGGATTCGTCAGATAGGCATTTCTTTAAATTAGAAACGTGGAAGGTACTGTGGTCATTACTGAGTTCTTCAGGAAGTTCAAGTCTGTATTCCACTGGGCCGACCCTATCAAGGATCTTAAATGGTCCAATGTACCGAGGGTTAAGCTTTCCTCGCTTTCTGAATCGGATGACACCTTTCCAAGGTAACACTTTTAACATAACACGGTCTCCAACTTGGAATTCCAAAGGCTTTCGCCTTACATTGGCATAACTCCTTTGCCGGTCTCTTACAACTTGCAAGCGTTGTCAGATTTGTACTTTATTTTTGGTGGTTTCATGGATTATCTCTGGTCCCGTGAGTTGGACATCTCCAACTTTGACCCAGCAGACAGGTGATCGGTACTTTCGACCATAAAGTGCCTCAAATGGTGATGCCTTAATACTGGCATGGTAACTGTTATTGTAGGAAAATTCTACCAGTGGTAAGTGTCTCTCCAATACATTTCTGAAACCTATAATACAAGCTCGAAGCATGTCTTCGAGTGTTTGGATGGTTCTTTCACTTTGTCCATCAGTCTGGGGATGATATGTCATACTCATGTCTAATTGAGTACCCAAAGCACTTTGCATTGAATGCCAGAATCTGGATGTGAAACGAATGTCATGATTCGAGATGATGGATATTGGCACTCCATGCCGTAAGACTATCTCCTTTATATATAACCTTGTAAGGGTTTTTATACTATCTGTCTCTTTGATGGGGATGAAATGTGCTGATTTGGTAAGGTGGTCTACGATGACCCAAATTGTGTCATGTCCGCTTGATGTTTTGGGTAGTTTTGTAACGAAGTCCATCGTTATTCTTTCCTATTTCCATTTAGGAATCTTTGGGTGTATCAGTAAGCCAGATGGGTTCTGACATTCTGCTTTAACTCTAGAGCATGTCAAACATTTGCTGACATATTCAGCGATGATCGCCTTCATGTTAGGCCACCAATAGAGTTTCTTTAGATCCTGATACATCTTGTCAGAACCTGGGTGGAAGGAATACTTTGATTTATTGGACTCATACATGATCAAGTCCATCAAATCACCAAAGTGTGGTAACCAGCTTCGGTTCTTAATACAACGGGTTCCATTAGGACGTACTTTAAATGCTTTGTCCATTCCTCATAGGTTCTCAGCTTCGATGTTCTCTTCTTTGATCACCTTGGTTTGGACTTCGAGGATTTATGATGGTAAATTTGGGTGAAGGGTCATGACTAATGCCCTAACTCGGAGTGGTTTGATTCGTTCCTTCTGGCTTAAAGCATCTGTTATAACATTTGCCTTTCCAAGATGGTAACGAATCTCACAATCATAATCTGTGAGCAATTCTAACCAACGGCGTTGCCTTATGTTCAACTCTTTCTGATCAAGGATATGTTGAAGGCTTTTATGATCAGTGAACACGGTACACTTTGTGCCATACAGATAGTGTCTCCAAATTTTAAGAGCGAACACTACTGCTCCTAATTTGAGGTCGTGTGTGGTATAGTTCTCTTCATGAGGTTTGAGTTTTCAGGATGCATATGCAATAACTTTTTCTCTTTGCATTAACACCGCTCTCAGACCTTAGAGGGATGCATCACAGTAAACGACAAAATCTTCATTTCCTTCTAGTAATGCTAAGATTGGAGCTTCACAAAGCTTCTGTTTTAGCTGTTGGAAGGCTGACTCTTGGTCTTTTCCCCAGCTATACTTCTTGTTTTTCTAGGTTAATTCAGTCAAAGACTTTGCAATCTTTGAAAAACCTTCGATAAATCTGTGGAAAACTAGAAGGGAGGGTTAAATAGTTTACCGCTTTTTAAATTTAAGGTGTTAAGGTGTTCATAAACTTTTAGATTCGACTTTATATGATTTCAACACTTGCACAATATGATCAATATAGTTATCTAAACAATCAATAGAATGATATGAGAAAGTAATGTAAGACAAGAGATAAGAGTAAGAACAATCAAACCACAACACGAGGATTTATAGTGGTTAGGCAAACCTTTGAAATTCAAATATTGTCCCAAACAGCTGGACGATGCGACCCAAGGATCTACCAACAGCTTCCGTGCCTTGTTATGGTGGATTCGTCCGAGGAGCTGGGACAACATTTGTCATTTTATGATTAACCCCAAATCTATACAAAATATTGTTTTGTACTTATTAGAACTAGTTTAATAGATTCTTCTAGAACAAAATATTTCTTATCACCAAAAAGGAAAGATTTTCTAGATTTGGGAAGATTTGAAAAGATTTAGAAAGATTGTTTCCACTTATGGTTAAAATCTTATTTTGTCTTACATGATTAGTGTAACTAGCATATAATTAATCATGTGTTAACTTAAATCATTTGATTAGAAAAGGTTTATGCAAATGATAATATTTTTCTATGATCATTAACTATTTTTAATAATGTCATATTCATACCTTAAGTGATTTGTCGGCGTCAAGTAAACTTTGGACTAAATAACTTGTTTACATAAACTTTTACATAGTATAACATTATATTTGTTAATATCAAAACATGAAGATCATTAAATCTAAATATGTTTTTACGCGAATATTTGTATTAACAGCTACTCTTGCTAATTCTATACGATTCGAATTACCTTCGGTCAACTGTTGGAATTTATCATCTATGTAACCAAGTTACTACGAGTACGCAGCGGATTGGATCTAGTAATAGCATATGATTAACACGTATACAAGAAGATAAATAGAAAACGTACTCTCAGCAAATTTGATCAAGAAAAAATTATCGACTAAAACAATCGCCTTTACGGTTGCTCACACAATCACGTCAACTGAATATATTAAGCTTGCTAGGCTTAACTTCACAAACGAACAACCCTTGTATAATTAACCCGAATACCAAACAACCTGTGTCTTGTAACTGAATTTGAGAACCACCAAATTAGGGTTTAAATAAACCCTAATAACTAAAAAACCCTTGTGATGAAAATCAGTTAACTGAAAACCCTTGTGAGGGTTTTAACTTCGAACCATAAGCTTATTGTCTATGTCGAGCTAGGAGATTAATGAAACCGAAAACCTTGAGAGGTATTAGGTTGAATTCGGTAAGGGATTAAGAACCGAAACCCAAACAACCCTAGAGAGTGGCTTGGCTATTTCGTTTGAGAGGGAACAAGGAAAACCGAGTAACTTTTTAGGGTTTTGAGGGATGTGTACGTCGTATGTATGAGCCAAGGGGTGAGGGGTATTTATAGCCCTCATACCCTATTTGTGATAAACTAGGAAACAGGTTATAAGTTTATCATAATTACTTCTTTCCTACTCCTTATCAAAACCGACTTTTCCTTATTTCCTAATTCGACACAAACACCACCTCATAAAGCCACAGAGGGCCGGCCAAACCTAGCACCCCTTGGGTTCGTGTGTTGTCAAATTAAGTCC
This sequence comes from Tanacetum coccineum, assembly GCA_026074375.1. Lineage (NCBI taxonomy): Eukaryota > Viridiplantae > Streptophyta > Magnoliopsida > Asterales > Asteraceae > Tanacetum > Tanacetum coccineum. Next base: position 11,185 of record BQNB010031095.1, read on the forward strand.
CTTTGGTTTTAATCTTGTGAAGTATAAACCTATTCTCCGTGTATTAACGTGTGTGCCCCTAATAGGCTCATATATTCGTAATGTATTCGTGCTATCCGACTACCATAATCTAACAGCTCTTACTTGGGAGTTGGAGTAGCACATAACACTTATACCTATAATTGGCAAAGTCTAGTAACACCATTATTTTTTATTAGGAATATTATGAGATAAGAGTTTCAAAAAATCATCTCAGCTATTTTAATGGTTATAAATTTCGTTGCTTTATTATCACCCTTTGCATACCAGATACCGTTAAAAACTTGGATCATGGAATACACTAAGTCATTCATTTTGTTTATACCATTAGTTTCTCGTTTATAGTAAATAATTCCAAGATATACCAAATGTAATCAAGAATCATCTTCCATTACCCTTTAGGAACGGGCATTCATTTCTCTGATTTAAACTCTGAAAAGAGGCCCAATGGTATCTTTGTGAACATATCTAAGTGGGGGAACAAATCGCTTTATTGACCTACTAGTGTTGTGAATGCTGCTTCACATACACTCTAAAAAATAGCTTTTATAACTACCTTGTTTCAGGACAACGTTTGGCTATAATCACAGAGTGATATCCACACATACAGAACTTGCTTGCATCTCAAGTCTAAGGACAATTTTATAACTCATTTCAATAATTTTATCATGACATGGTCCAAAAGTAAATGATCGATGGTTGGGGTATCAATAGGCATCCTTTTAGTATAATAACATATGGTGTGTGGGAACAAATCATATATTCACAGCATATAACCAACACTCATATTTCCTATATCCATAACAATTTTCCCTATTGTAACCGATAATGGACATACTTTTAGAATGTTATAAATCACTTATGGACTTAAACTGCAAATTATAGAATAACTAGTTTTATTGAATGAAAACAATTCCCAAGTATCTTATCATCAAAAAATTAAAAAATTGTATTACAGTTCCAAAATGATCAATGACTAATCAAACAACATTGTTACATGAAAACTACTAGATGGCAACATATCAGAATATTCCTAGTTAATTAGGAATGATTTGGAAATGCCAAGCCCTTTGTGAAAGGGTCAGATAACTTATCATCTGTGTCAATCCTTTTCTATCTTTACATACCCATCTTTAATGGTCTCGCGAGTAAGTGATCTTTATTGCGCGAAAATGTTGCACCTTTAGTGACTCCATGATCATTTGCTATTGCTATGGCTCCAGTATTGTCACAATACATTGTTATGGGTTCTTTAATTGTGGGAACAACATTAAGCCCAAAAATGAATTTGCGAATCCATACAGCCTCTTTTGATGCGTCAAATGCAGCGATATATTCAGCATCTATAGATGAAGTTGCAGAAATACTCTGCTTTGTGCTTTTCCAATCAACAACACCTCCATTCAAAACGAACACATATCCTGTTTGAGACTTCAAGTCATCAGCATCCGTCAGATATCCAGCATCAGTGTAGCAAGAAACCCTAAGCTCTCGTTTCATATCACCTTCATAAACCAGAAACATATCCTTAGTATTCCGAAGATACTTAAGAATATTCTTAATAGTAGTCTAGTGAAGTTCACCAGGATTCTGTTAAAATCGGCTTGTTATGTTCTGAGCGAACGCAACATCAGGACGAGTACATCTTATAACATACATGATTGAACCAACAGCCGAAGCATATGGAACATTACTCATGCGCTGCTTTCCAGCTGGTGTCGAGGCACCATCTGACTTACTCAATTTTAGCTTTTCTTAGATTGGGATAGTTCCACATTTGGAATTCTCCATGTAATATCTTTTCAAGATTTTCTCAATGTAAGCACTTTGACATAAACCAATTAACCGTTTAGATCTATCTCGGTAGATCTTGATTCCAAGAATATATGCAGCTTCACCTAAATCTTTCATGGCAAAACATTTTCCAAGATAGGATTTTACATCTTGTAACATTGGAATATTGTTTCCCATGATTAATATGTCGTCGACATATAAGATTAGGAAAGTGACATAACTCCCACTAGCTTTCTGATATACACATGGCTCATCACGATTTTGAGTGAAACCGAATTTCTTGATTTCATCATCAAATCGCTTATTCTATTGCCTAGATGCTTGCTTAAGTCCATAAATGGAACGCTTGAGCTTGCATACATGGTTAGGATATTTTGGATTAACAAAACCTTTAGGTTGCGTCATATAGACTTCTTCGGAAAGATGTCCATTGAGGAAAGCGGTTTTGACATCCATTTGCCAAATCTCATAGTCATAGAACGCAGCTATGGCAATAAGAATCCTTATAGCTCTTATGTCTGCAACAGGAGAAAAGGTTTCTTCATAATCAACCCCGTAGGTTTGAGTGAAGCCCTTTGCTACGAGACGAGACTTAAAGGTGTGTATTACACCATCCATGTCGGTCCTCTTCTTGAAGAGCCATTTATGACCAACAGTTTTAGCGTAGGAGGAAGTTCTACGAGCTTCCAAACGTCGTTGTCTTTCATGGATTTCATTTCCACATTCATAGCAGCTAACCATTTTTCGGATTCAAGATCTAATAATGCAACTTTATAGTTGGTGGGTTCACCGAGATCCCCCAACTCGTGTTCCTCAGCATCGATGTACAAACACAATCGATCTCTGGGATGGCGTATCCTAGTGGACCTACGAATGGGATTTATATCACTTTGAGGTTCATCAATTTCTTGATCATCCTATTCATGATCTAAGCTAGTGTCTAAAGAAGGATTTGTATCTTCTTCTTGAATAATTTCAAGATCTTCTAGACTCCCACTTGCTTCTTGATCTATAAGATTACTCTTAAATAACTCATCATTCCGGGCAACAAAGACTTTGTTCTCGGATGGGTTGTAGAAAGAATATCCCATCATTTCCTTTGGGTATCCTATGAAGATACACTTAAAAGATCTGGGTTCCAGTTTGTCAGGTTTGGTAAGTATATCACGCTTAACAAGTGCCTCACAACCCCATACTTTTAAGTAAGACAGCTTAGGGGCTTGCCCATGCCATATTTCATATGGTGTCTTATCAACCTTCTTAGTTGGAACCATGTTGAAAATGCGTGCAGCATACTCAAGGGCATAATCCAAAAAGGACTTTGGAAGAGTAGTTTGACTCATCATGAAGGGAACCATGTCTAGCAGTGTTCTATTTCTCCTCTCTGACACTCTATTATGTTGGGGCGTGTAGGGAAGAGTGTGATGGGCAATAATCCCATGCTCTTTTAGATGATCCAAAAACTTTTGACTCATATATTCACCTCCACGATCAAAACGTAGTGATTTTATGGTCTTCCCGAGTTGGTTTTCTACTTCCTTTTGAAACACTTTAAATGTCTCAAACACTTCATGTTTATGTTTCAGCAAGTAAACATAACCATACCGACTAAAGTCGTCAGTAAAAGTGATGAAGTAGTTAGCTCCTTGTCTTGACACGATTCTAAATGGGCCACATACATCGGTGTGTATAAGTCCAAGTAGATCTTTAGCCCTTTCCACTTGATGTGAATAAGGTTTTCTTGCCATCTTTCCAGACATGCATGAAACACACTTTCCTAAAGACTCAATGTTAGTAGATTTGAGAAGTTCATCGTGTTGCAACTTCTTAATGCGTTTCTTGCTAATGTATCCAAGACAACAGTGCCACAAGAGAGAAGAATCTAAGTTTAGCTTAGCTTTTTTATTGCTAACAACACACATAGAACTATCATTTGTATTTGAACAAGACATTTCAATTTCATAAACACCATCCCTTGGGATAGCACTAAAATAAACAATATTACTCTTAGAAACAAAAATTGCATTATTCAATTCAAAACGGTTGATAAAACCATCTTCATACAAACGAGAAACTGAAATAATCCCTCTAGTAATAGAAGGTGCATAATGACAATTGTTCAAAATAATAACTAGTCCACTAGGGAGACATAAATGATAATTTCCAATAGCTTCAACTGCTGCACGTTGACCATTGCCCATGTACAGACTTAAAGCTCCTGGATTCAGCTTCTTACTTCCCCGCAGACCCTGAGTAATATTACAGATGTGAGAACCACAACCTGTGTCATAAACCCAAGATGTACTAGGAAAGGAATAGAGTTCTATGGTAAAAATACCTAAAGTGCTAGCTCCTTGAGATAGCTGCTTCTTTTTTAGCAACTCCGTGAGATATGTGGGACAGTTCCTTCTCTAGTGACCTACTTCACCGCGGTGATGGCAGATCGCGTCCTTTGAAGGATTATCCTTTTTGGGTAGTGGAGGATTCTTAGGTTTGGGGGCATAAGATGGCTCAGCATTATCATATGCCTTCTTACCTTTGCCTTTCCCTTGAACTCCTTTTGCATCCTTGGACGATTTCTTGTTTTTGTTTTTCTGGACCTTTTCTGCTCTTATAGCATGAAGCGCATGTGCAGCAACTTTATTTGGTAACTTCTCTTCATGTAGCTTAAGCATATCATGTAATTCATTTACGGTCTTCCCCATGCTATGCGTATTGTAGTTCTGCACAAAGCTGTCATATTCCTTAGAGAGTCCAACCAATATTAGGCTTACTCCAAGGTTTAAAGTGACGGGGTGACCAAGACGTTCCAATTGATCAATGTAGCTCTTCATCTTAAGGACATAAGAGCTTACAGATTGACCTTCCTCTTGCTTGCACTTGTGAAAATCTCTTACAGTCTGTAGAAGTTCATGTTCTGCTTGCTTAGAATATAAAGCTTTAAGCTCTATAAGCATGTCATTGGCGCCAAGATGGGCTAGATTCCGTTGGATTTCTAGGTCCATAGTCAATAACATCATCACAACAATTTCCTTTTAGTTCTTGACCCACTCATTATAAGTGGCCAAGGCCGCAGGAGGGATTGGCTGATCAGGTGCAGCAGGAACAGGAGCAGTAGGAATTGGTTGCTCCAGGTATTTTTCCTTATCTTCAGTTGATAAGACCAAATGAAGTTGTCTGTACCAATCAATGAAGTTAGGTCCAGTAAGTTTTTGTTTCTTAAAGAAACTCTTGAATACCGAATTGTTTCCGACTGAGGTAGTCATCTACAATTAACAAAAAAGTTTAATTAATTAGTATTTTCGATAATTAAATTCTTAATAGAATTAACTACCCAATTAATTACTAATTAAGACTAAGATCCAACTTGACCTCCCACTTATTACCAGAGGTCTGACCAGTGAGTAAACAAGTAGGGCAAGTGGTAAGCGATGATCGCTAATTGCATTAAAATGCAACTCTTAGACTTATAAGACCGGTCAAGACATTAATCGATAAGTAATAATGTCAAGAGCATGTTTAGTTATCATCTTATGCCTTGGGTCCAAGGTCTGACCAAGCATACTCGAATTAAGTCGACCAAGCAAGAACGTGTAAAAATCGCTAGAGGTCTGACTAGTGAGCAAAATTCACCATGGGTTGGAATGACCCTAAGGTCTGACCAAAGAGGCCAAGCCAAATGCACGTGTTCCTGGTTGGCTGACATAGACTTAAAATTTAACATATAGGGGTACATAAAGTGATAAAATGACGTGTACAAATAAGCATGCAAACAACTTTATAGCACTAATTTTAAAAACCTTTAATAATGACACTGTAGTGACATGCCATGGTTTACGGTAACTCCAATCGAACGCACAAAGAAGGAGAGAATCAGGTCAGCGCGAAGCGTATTAAAAACCTGAGTTCTTTAGGAATGTTGACCACTCCGCCTTAAACTTCTCTTATAGTTTGTTCTAGTGGATGAGCCGTACTTTCCATGAGTCCATAGCATCCAGTTTTTAATTTATGGAAAACATGTTTCATAGTTTTAGGTCTTTTAATGTTATAAAAACATATTTTCCACAAAACACATAGCATGTCACATTGAATATGTTTTAGGCGTGTAGAATTAAAGACCATTTTAATGTCATCTTACATTATTTATTAGTCCGTATTCCATTTGTTTAGGTATGTAAGCATGTAAACTAGTAAACAAATAAGCATGTAGGAACATAATAAATAAGATAACATTAAATTAAAACGAGTAACAAGTAATAATCCGAGTTCTCTACGAGTCTTCCCCAATTGGAGAACCATAAGACCCTCACTAGGTTTTCATCAAGTGCTTAGATAGCCCCATTCATCACAAATTAATGTGATTGAGTAGGTCTTATAGCCGGAATTTAAGAAAAAAAATCAAACTAGCAATTTAAAAGATCTATTTTCCAATAAAAATAATAATATCTAATTTCCAAAAATAAAATATTTACAAGATCTTTTAAATATTTGAAAAGATTTTCTTAATCCTAAATTAATTAAATTAAAAGAAGAAACAAATATAGGCTAAATTAACAATTAATTATATTCCTCTTTTAATTCTCTATTAACTTTTAATCGTTATCTTGTAAGATCTAGAAATTTTCTTTATTAATTTATGGTAAGGATTTGCATATCTTTACCATATTTACAATAAAACAATAATAAAGATAAATAATCGCAACATAATAATAATAAAAATCAAATCTATGCGTGTAACAAGGCGTAAAAATTTGATTTTTAAGCGTGTAACCCTAGATGCCAAAACGAGTTGGCTTGTGATGCCACTGTTGGAATTTATTAAATCTAGCTAACCAATTTAGCCACGAGTGCGCAGCGGATGGATCTAGTTATGGCAAGTAGGTTAACACATATTAAATAAGGAAAGCGTACCTTTTGCGATTATTCTTGAATACTAAAAGCGTCTAAAACAAACGCCTCTACGGTTGCTCACACAAACACGTCAATCAAGTATGTAAGAATTGCTAGTCTTATCTTCACGAACAAGCACCAAGTGTAATACCAAAACCAAACGCACGCCTTGCGTTCCTTTTTGAATTCAAACCAAATAAACAAACCCTAATTAGGGTTTATATCAAGAAACCCTAATTCGTTAACTTGGAGGAATTACCAAACAACCACCACGCGTATCTTGAATCGTCAAGTAAGGAGTTCAAATGAAAACGGAAAACCAAAACCTTAAAAGGGTGTTTGGTCGATTTTGGTTATGGAGAAGAACCAAAAATCCCTTAGGGATTTCGGTTAGGGTTTTTAGGTGAGGGGAGAGAGCACCAAAAATCTTAAGTGATTAGGGAATGAATGAATTATAGAATGAGGGATAGGAGGTGTGTTTATATAGGCACCCCAATACCCTAATTCTTATAGGACAAGATTAGTATATTCCTAAAATTAAAACAAATCTTTTTTCCTTCCTTTTTCTCCTCCTCTAACCGAACAAACACCCCTTCCTTTTCCTCTATGTGTTTCAGCCAAATAAGGGATTCCCATAATGTTCGGGTTTTGTCTAGTTTAGTCCTTGGTTCTATATCTAGAATGTTTTATTTAATTAATTAAACAAGTAATTAATTAAATAACTATTTAAATATAAATCGTGAAGTAAACCATACTCTTCGTGTTTAACGTGTGTGTCCCCAATAGGCTCACGTATTTCTAATCGTATTTAGTGAAACCAACTACCATTTTCCAACAATTTATACCTGAAATATGAAGTAAATTAGTTGCATGCATATTGTTACGATAAGACATTATAAATTTGGACGTATTTCATGTTAGCTTATTATTAAACTCTTATCGGTGTCGTAACTCAACTTATGAACATGCTGATGTTACAATCCTTCAATTGTTGTAGCTTACAACTTTAATAGTCAGAACAATGATTGTAATTTTAGTTTGCTTTAATAGAATGTCATCTATATTCTTTAGATAAGGATCTTCTAAAGTTCATTTAAACTTTAGATGTAAAGTTCTCTTACATAGATAATACCAAGGTTTACTACGGGACCCGGTTTTCTTTATCCTTATGAGAGAACTTTACCTTTAAAGTTCAAATAAACTTTAAAGGATCCTTATCCATATTCTTTTTGGTTAAGCATCTACCTTAAAATACTCAAATGTGTTAGTTGTTAGTCATGGAATATTTGCTATGTAGATATTGAACAGGGTTTGACATTCAGTGGCAACAAACAGTGTTTATAGATCTTAACATCCATACAACATTATAAAGGAAAAAGTCCCATTTCTTGAAAGTGAAAACTAAAAGTGAAAACTTAATGTATTTTAGGAAGGGTTGAAAACTTCATCGCACAAAATATTAACACAATACCGAATATTAATTGATTGACACAAAATCTATACTCTATTCTAGGCAAGGTTGAAAGTTGAATGCCTGAAAACTATTTTTGGGAAGGCTGAAATGGCTGGAACATTAAAGGGTTTGGAAATAATCAAAGCTTAAGAGAGAAGCATCTAAAAATTCGGTCAAACAAGTTGTAGCCAAAAGTTCAATATAGACCCAATATTTGTCATAGACCCAATGAACCAATCATAGCCACTCATTTTTTTATAAAAATAAAAAAACTCACTTTCCGCCTATTTTTAAAAAATTAAATATCTCACACACTGTTAATCGTTACGCAAAACAAAACATATCATCGCGACGAGAATTAAATTATCTTTCTATAGAGGGGCGACACTATGTACTTTCGACGAACTTTTTTTTATGATTTTATGAAGTCATATACGATTTTATGAAATCATATATGATTTTATGAAATCATATATGATTCGTTATACGAATCATATATGATTCGTCATACGAATCATATATGATTTTCGCAATTCGTGACTGAAACAAAATTGAAAAAAAATTCGTCGGAATCACAAATCATATATGATTTTATGAAATCATATATGATTCGTTATACGAATCATATATGATTTTCGCAATTCGTGACTGAAACAAAATTGAAAAAAAGTTCGTTAGAATCACAAATCATATATGATTTTATGAAATCATATATGATTCAACGAATCATATATGATTTTCGCAATTCGTGCCTGAAAAAAAGTTCCTCAAAAGTATATCGTGTCACCCGTTTACTGAAAGATAAAAAATACTCGTCGCGATGGTGTATTTTTTATCGTGTGACGATTTACCGTTTGTAAGATATTTTATTTTTAAAAAAAAAATGGAAATTGAGTTTTTTTATTTTTTGATGAAAAAATAGATGATTCTACGACAAATAATGGGTTATATCTTAACTCTTTCATCATCAAAGATCCTACATAAAAAAGATTAAATAAACGATTCAATCAAGGTATAAAGATTTTGTTATTAGTTTTGTTGTTCTATCATATCTGCGATTATTCTTTTTGTAACCCTATTATGAATTACATTTTGATATTTTGATTGGTAAATATTATGTTTTTCAAGATGTTTGTTATAGATTTTGATACATTTTAATTACTTTTTATGATGTTTGGACCAATTTACATATATGATGATTGTAGCAATGTCACAATAGTGTTGTTTGAACGCTCACATCTAATGATATTCTTACACAATAGATAGATTGTGAGACTTTTGCAGGCCGAGGTGCCGAGGCAGGTGGATATCTTCTGATTGTATCTGCTATTTTGGCACAACTCGCCAATATATCAAATAGATAACGAAAAGCATTTTTTTTGTGGCCCGACTTCTTCACACTATGCTATCTTTGACAACAATACGCGGCTAAAACGTTTGGTCATGAGGCGAAATGATATGTTTGGAAATTACATTACGCCAATCAAGGGGACACCATTCGGTGCTTATCGAAAAAATTGCAGATGATCCATTTTTATATTTATTGACGCCACCATAATGGACTAAAGTTTGCTTTCTTTGTGTCTAATTGGACAGGTATGTCATGAAAAATCAAAGTATCTTGCTTCTTATCTATAATGGTTTCTTAATGGCTTTGGGATAGGAAATAGTAGCTAAAGGATAGAGTGAAATTGGGTTTTGTTTGCTTAATGATTTGTTACTACTTTGTTAGTTAAAAATTTTGAGAAAAACTGCAATTTACTGTAAAAATAACATTTAGTGATATTATTGTTGATTAATTTATTTTGCCAACAATTATTAAGCGAAAACAAATCAGATGAAGTCACTGCTTGTGTTAGGTTCAGAAAAAAAAGGTCCAGTGATGTCGTTTTTACTTATGATTTAAAACACAATGAACACATTCTCATAAGTTATTTTCTGTATGTTTCCATAGACGTCTTGCTGAAGAGAAACTACTACATTAACTTCAACATCAGGTATTCTATAAACTATTTGTATGACTTGGAGGTTAATATATTCTGTTATTCTCATGTGTTGGTTAAATTGAGTGTAATGTATTATTTGTGTTTTTTGCATATAAGGTTGAGATAAGAAGTTAGTGTGACTTATGCAGCGAGCTAATATAAACTGGTGAGGTTGGAGCTACGTTTGAAGATTCGAAGATGCTGATATAATCTTTCACTTACTGAACTAAACAAGTTTATTACTCGCAAGGTACTGATTCTCTAAACAAACCGCATGCATAACTGCCTTAATTATATGTATCTAATGTGATTACGTTGATGATCCAAATACAATATTTATAAAGTGATTCTGTTGATTAAGGTGGCAAGTTATAATCTTTGAATGTGATGAAAATGGGTCAATGAGTAAGTAAAAAGAAAAGGATGAATAAAAGTAGCAAGTCTGCAATGGTTCACAAAAAATTTTGAGTTCTAAATAAACTTTGTGTTGTCGGGAAATGTGTTATTTATATTTTGAATATGTGCAGTTTCCGCCTTCCTTGTGTTAATTTTAACCTGTAATGACTTTTTTTTTTTTTTTATTTTTTCGACAAAATGTAGTGAAAAATTTGCCTAACATTTTCAACGAGTTACCTGGAGCACAATTCCGTGATACATAACAGGAGTTGGTTATAACTTTGAGAAAAGAAAAGTGAGATTGCAATCTTAAACTACTAGGTTTTGTAGCGACCAAAATCAGACCTATGAATTATCAATGAAATTAAGGAAGGTGATGTGTATAATAATATGTTTAAAGCCCATTAGATCATCTTCTAATATTAAAATATTAACGATAGTGTTTTTTTGCAATAATCATTATTGGTCTTGGAGAGGGTACTCCAAAGGTGTGTTTTTTAACTGTAAATATGATTTAACATGTAGGCTCTCTGGGTATACTTATGTTATAACGATATTACAGAGTGAGGGGTCGAATGGTGAGGATATATTTGGAAAATCTTCTGCTCGAATACGTGAAACGGTAAATCTTAGTAATTAATTTGCATGCTTTTTGCTAATAGCTATGAAATGTGGTAAATAATGACTTTGTTATATTTTTGAATTGCACAGATTGAGCGATCAAATGACATGTTCTCTAATGATATATTTGGAGAAAAAAAGCAGGAATACGAATATCTGTAAGTGACACATAACTATTATACACATGTCCCATTAAGGTCTAATTTCAGAAATATGAGTCATACAATGATTCCTTTTTACAGTGTAAAGGTGATGGTTTGAGCGTTTAAAGAAGTGGGCTTCAACAGAACTGGGATGAAGCAGAAGATTACTACAGTAAGTGTTATATATGATTTTTTTATGCTTTGTTATAACTTATAAGGTCATATTCGTTGTTTTGGATTTAAAATCTACAACGTGTTATCTTTAAGTTGAGGTAATATTTCCTTAAACAGATTCGCTAATCCAAATTAGGTAATATTTTCAAGAATTATGTTTGGGACAATCTATGTTCTGCCCAGTTTTGGTAGGCAATCCAAAACACCCCAATACTGTTTTAGGACTGGGTCGATGCCAGTAGTGTATTATTTCAAACAGGTCAAGTTACCACATTTTCAAAAAAGGAAATGGGTCAAGATGGTAAAGTAGGTTGGAAGTTGTCCAAGCTCATTCGGAGTGTGTAGATTAAGTGATCATTTGATTTTTGATATCGTGTTGTAGGAATTAAAGAATTTGTAACTTTTGTTGTATCACTGATGTTGAACCTTAACTCAGTGGTTAGTGGTTGGAAGAAGTTAACAAGGGTTAGCAAGCTACGTGAGATTTTTAAAAATCTTTCATGAATGTATTTATACGATGTGGTTTTGTTCAAGCTAAAGCGATCTATTGGGAATTAGTTTAGTTAAGTTGTGGATTGGTGGATGCTTGGATATTAACGAATTGGAATGGCAAATAGGTGATAGAAAGTTGGGTTAGTTATAAATCTTTTGTGCTTAAGCAATTAGATAATTGTCTTTATGATAGGTAGATATCTGATTAATTATTGCATCTAAGTAAATATAGTGGTTCGATATTTGATGGTGTAGTGCTTCGCGGGTTCTCTTGCAAAGATTAAAGATCAGTCTTTATAGAGTGCGTTAATATGTGAAGCTGGCATAAACATAAGGACATATGCTTTTACAAGTGTATATGTTGTTTTTACAGCTTTTATATGTTGTTTGGACAGTACAAACATAGCTGTTTGGACACATATTTTAGAAGCTTTGTATGCGCTTCTTTTACATCTTTAAAACGTTGTTTAGATAGCATGAATAGGAATGTTTGGACACATATTTTAGAGGTTTGTGTTGATGTTTTTTTACAGCTTTTATATGTTGTTTTGTATAGCAGAAATAGGGCTGTTCGGATACATGATTTTAGAGGTTTGTATGCTAATTTTTACAGCAAAAATAGGATGGCTTGGACACATGTTTTTAGAGGTTTGTATATTGTTTTGATTAGAAGAAAAAAAAGGTTGTTTGGACACATGTTTTTAGAGGTCTGTATGTTATTTTTTACAGCATTTAACTTGCGTCATTGGCATCCTTATTGACCATAATATGTATACTTTAGAAATATCAATCAAGATCGTAAAGACTGATATTGGCTTAAAAAATAATCAATACTTATAAAGATCAGTAATGATCACGTAAGATTCACGTCTGCTGCTAATATACACATATTTCATTCTTAGTTAGCCTCTAATGTTTTATGTAGACTAAGCTTTATGTAACAAAATATTCATTGCAATATAAGCATTCTTGAGTTTTTTTAAGTTGGATTACTGATCAATATGTCAATAATTAATGGAAACCAAATTACAGAATTTTTACATCATTACATCCCCTGTAAAAAATGTTTGTTTTATTGGTTCGTTTTTATATTGCATCAGGTGTTCATTTGGCTGAAGAAAGTGAAGATCAAATAATAACACTTGAAAGTCTCTTGGATTATGTGGTAATAATATGTCATTTATGAAGCTTAATAAATCTTTATTCACTTATGATTTTGAAATATAAAATATAAAATTCCAAAAGTGTGCATGTTTATACATTAAATTTTGAAGGAAGAGGTCAAAAATGTAATTCCATCTACTTCATATATGACCCGTATGACTTTCTCCATGTAGATGTTAAAGGTGAACTCAAATCCTGACGATTAAAAGTATACATGTTTTTCCTAACATAAATTTAGATATGAACTGTTGGTAGAAATATTATGATATTTAATTTATACATTCTTTTCATGTTTTGGTAATGACAAACATGCAACTTATAACACATAACGAAAAGTGCCCAAGTTACTTGTAATCACAAATCATCAATGCATTCATACGTCAACATCTCTCGACGTCTCAAGTCTGCTTCAACAACAAATATAAGTTTGCACCCGACATAAATCACTAAAGGTATGAAAAAACAAACTTTAAATTTGTTGGATGATCAAAGAAATAATTTTTGTCCTAAACTTTACATTTTTATAAATGTAACAAAACCTTTTTATAAAAATAATTAGACAAAGTATTTTTGTAAATATAAGAAATGTTTTAATTCAAAATAAATATTTGAATTCAAATTTTCTTCCAAATATAGAAAAACCTACCCCAGAAAATATTTCCCCACAAAAAGACAAAATCAGGAGCGTCTGAAAAATAAGCGCCCCCCTTAGCTCATAAGGGTGGCCTCCTTATTGATAAGGGGGCCGGCAAAAAAAATATTATTTTTTTCCTTATAAATATTGGACTTCTCACATATTTTTCCATCTCTTTGCACACAGTTTTTCTCAGACCTAAAACCTTTTTCCAAACCTTTTTTTATCACTTAACTTGTTATAAGACTATCACAAACAATATTATACTCAAAACGAATGTAATATACAAAATTAACTTCCTTATTTATATAATAAGGAAGTTAATTTTGCTAAGAGTGAAAATTCTACCACTTAAATGTCTTTAAAAATAATTAAAAGTTACATTTAAAAATTTAAATGTAAAAATTTAAAGGTATTTACATTCATATTTGTAACAGCCTTAGAATATTTTAAAATTTTAAAGGTATTTACTACAGAAAGACTGAAAGAAAAAAAAAGAATGAAACAAATACACGAAGATGAAGAAGCAGAAACAAAGAGGGAAGACGAAAAACAGCGGCGTAACAATAGTGTAGTAGGAGACCTATTTACAATTTGACTTCTTGCAGGCGTAAGTGATTAGATTGTCCAACATACACAGGAATATAGGAGCCCATCACACATTTTACTATCAAATATGTTTTACATGAAAACAAAATAAGCCTACTACTTGCTAAAGAAAAACTCTATGTTTAACATCTTATTGCGAAATTTTATTGGCTACTATTATTTTTTACAATTTTATAAAATATAGTGTAACTTTGGCATTGTCTAATTGATGCCCGGTTTTTGTAATTAAGCAATAGCTAACATGTGTAATGTTAGTACAAAAACTATGTATGGGGGTGAATATGGGTCTATATCATTTATTGGGCCGGGCCGATAAATGGGTTGTGACGTAGATCTTGTACTAATCCAAGTGATGAAGAGATAATCAGCACAAATGAGAGTAAACCGTTAGCCATACCGCATGGCGGACCCTGCGATTAAGCTCCGGCGTGAGAGTAAGTATACATGTTTGTCAGAGAATGTCAGAATATGTGTGTGTATTAATGATTAGACAGAATGTACCTTTTTGGGGTGTGAAATGACCCCTATTTATAGGCAAGCCCAATACTAAGGTTCTCTAGTATTTCGCTTGTAACTGTTGGTGGCCGGAGTGGGCCCCTTGTCGGGCAAGGGTCCACATGTAATGTGTTTGCGGACGCGCGTGTTCTTCGCGGAGTGTTTGTTCGCGGAGATGAACATGTTGCGGCTTTGAAGACACTCACGTGCGTCTTTGAGAAAAATCAGAATGACCCTTGTCAGGCTTAGCAGTCCGGCTATTTATTGTATTGGGCCTGGGCCCATATGCGTATATTATGAACTAAGCCCAGTAAGCTTGGTGCTCATATTATACGTCATCAAGTCCCCCCAGTCTAGTTTTCTTACTATACATGGTACAATTATAGCGTGCGGTGGCGTTACTAGACTTAAGTTCCGTGATCAAAATTTTCGTTACTCCTGCCCTTTTTGTTCCGCGTTCTTTTGTTCCGTTTTGGGCAGTTTGTCGTTGGTAAGTGAGACTCTCGTTGTCCCGCGTATCTTCTGCATGATTTGGACCGCGGGGTACCCATATCCAGCGTATCATCATCTTTGTACTCTAGCTTTTCACCGTTGATTGGGAAGTGTCTTCTTGGCACATTGTATCACTCCCTACCCTTCTCTTGACTTAAACTATACCATGGGTTTAATAGTCGATTCATGCCTTACTATTTCTTTTTTCATCTCTTTCATTCTTCTACCATTGTTGATAAATTCTAAGGTTTTCTTAGTTGCACAACCTCCCCTATTCTACTAGTTCGTTTTTATTCAGGTTAATCTCTTTTCTTCTCTTTTATTATGGGCAGTATCATCTCTCAAATGTGTTATTAACAAGGAACACTTGATGCATTTGTAGCCAACTATTTTGTTCCTGAGGAAGTTCATCCTCAATTACCAAGCCCTGATGCCACCATGCACGAAAGACCAACTGGTTCAAATTAGAATGTACACCCGATTCTTGATATATGCCAACTCGTATTCCAATTTTCTACCTTCTTCGTATCTGTTCTCACCATTCGCATTTCCGTTTTTCCCAATTATCCGTGTTTGGATCTGCCAAGGTTTCTCATTTTGAAATCTTGTGCCGCGTTTGCAATATTGAACCTGATGTTAGTCTGTTCCGCTACTTTTATACGCACAATTACAAAAATGGATGGTTTGGGTTCTTAAAATGCCAGAACGTCGTGCTTGTTATTCCAAAAAAAAAAAAAAAGAATTTAGATTTCGTGAAGAATTGGAATGATCATTTTTTCTGGGTTGATGAGTTTGTGGTTCCTGCTAACGCTCGGTTTAGTTGGTTTTCGGGTTCCAATATTGTCAAAGATCGAGCTCCTGCTCCCTCTGAATATAATGTGGAGCATGTTAATACCCTTATTGCTCAAGCCTCTCCGTTCCTTAGGTTCCCGGTATCTAGCATATAACTTTCTTTCGCATGGCGTTCGGCATAAGTCGTAACTTAACCTTTTATGAATAAGATATTATCCCGCGCCCCCTTTGAGTATGAGAACGGAGAGGGTGGGTACTATTTTCCGTACGCACTTTGATTATTGTTTATGCTTTTCCTGTTTTCCTTGTTTCCTTACCCTTTTTCCTTGTTGTCTTTTGCAGAGATGGATTTGAATGCCTTTATCCGTACTGCTGATCCCCGTAAGGTGAGGATTGTTGAAAGAGCCAGAACTGAGAATGAAAGGCCTATTGTCACGGTGGCCAAACATCGCACCGTGACCCTACTTCCGACCTCCGTGGTTCGTTCCTCCGGAGAGTTGTCGGCTAGTGTGGAGAGGGAATTTGCTGGAGATGCAAGTGTTGGTGATGGTGGGGATCAGGGGTTTGATTCCGTTGGTGGTCAGGATGATGTTGAGCCCACCGTGCCTGTCACTGAGCCTGTTGGAACTGAAATTCCTAGGCCCAAGCGTTCAAAGAAAAAGAGAGTAACCCGTGAAAGTGAAAGAATGCCTGCCGCTTCCCATCCACCCATAGATTTAAGGCTGATTATGGGACTTGGGTGGGGTTCCGCTACTGGAGGTAAGTCTTCTAGTGTCTTAACAGGTTGCTCCTAAGTTTCTGATTAACGGTTTTAGAACATGGTTTGTTTCCAGCTCTTCCTACCTTACCCTTTATTACTTCCTCCGTGACAGCTTCACCTTTGGAGGAGGGCGGAGACCGTACTGACTCCGCGACTGGTCCTTCCTTACGAACTATAGGTCCCTCCGCAAGGTTCGTAGTCCTCTCTGATTCTTCTCATCACTCAGGCGCTAAATCTGCGGATCCTGAAGTTGATTCTCTTGTCAGGTCTGCTGCTCCGATTATGACTGAGGCTACCACTGTTGCTACCGTTGCTACCACAGTTGCTATTCCTGCTAATGTTAGCAAAGATAAGAGTGCGCCGCATCCGTCCATTTTTGGTTCTTCTAGCTCCTCTGAGAAGACGGATCGTACTCTTAGTCTTTTTACAGGGAGGTCAGGTAGTGGTTTTGATGCCGGGAGCATTCGTGCAGAGGAGGCTATGGGTGCTGGTTTGGAGGAAACCTATGTTCCTGAGTGGACGGTGACCAGGGGTTTTGAGCTTAATGATGGGCGTTTGTGTGCCAATATGATTGATCACTTCACTCCTCCTGCTTTCTTCAAAACTGTCCGCGGAATGGAGCATGAGCAATTATTTATGGTTTACATGTATCAGGCCCAAGCAATTTGAGTTTGAGCTCCGAGGTGAGGATGCGTGCGGAGTTATATTTTGGAGAAGAGGAAATGGAGATCTCTTGCGGAGGAGAAAGATATTTTGTTGGCGGCGAAAGATAAGGAGATTGAAGACTTGAAGTCCCAATTACTCATAGGCAAGGAGGATTCAATCGTTGTAGGAGTTGCGGAGAGCCAACTTCGTGCTCAGGTTTCGGTCTTGAGGCCAACCGAGAACTCAACTTCGAGGCGAAGTTGCTTCCCCCTAAGGCCAAAACGTCCTTTTGAGCATAATGTAATTCTTTTTAAAGTTAAAGTGACGGGCCTTGATTCTATATTGCTGAATACGGATCTTGAGCTTTTGACTTAGAGCGTCTTCTTCTTCCTTAAAGTCCTAGAACCAAGTATTGTTAGCAGGTATAGTTTTCCGGTTCCTAACTATTTTTCTTCATAATTTTGTGTTTTCCTCTCCTCGTGTATACATACATGTATTTCTTAGGTGCATGAGCTGGAGATTTCTTCCATGGATCTCCGTGAGAAGCTGGAGATGTATGAGGGGAGCTTGAAATAGTTAGAGGAATTTCAAGATAATCTTATGGGACCCCTCAGGAACTAGGTTAGCCGAGATTGATGTGATTTCACCGGTGTTGTAGCGTTTTCAGAGAGTTTCCATCCGCACCTCCTCAAGTCGTTGCGGGGCGAAGATGGTTACTGACTCATGGGATGAAGCTTCTTGTGGTTAAGTGTCTTAATTCAACATGAGTACTTCGCGAGCTCTTTGGACAGGCTTTTGGCGTGCTATAGAGAAAGGAATCAGGAGGCCTAGCGCGGGATTGAGCCATGGCAAGCTGGACAGATGTTTGATGATCTTGAAGCTTATATTCGCATCTGCGGGGGATGATTTAATTATGCTCATCCGTGATTCTCCGCGACCTTAACTTTCGCTTCTTCAGGAACTATCCTATAAGAATGGGCGCCGCACGTGGGATATTTTGGATCTTCTCGTTTGGATGATGTCGTGCTGGGACTTTATGTATGACTGACCTTCAACCCGATGTAAGTCAATTAATGGTTCCCGTTAATCATAAGCAGGATAAGGTTGTTATTGGGAGCCAAGCCTTATACGTTGCTTTGGATATTTACCGTGGACGGGTAGAGAGAATGGAAAGAAATCTTATTGAACGTCTCCCCTTTTTGATATGATCGTATTTTGTTTCATGGGCATGATCCTTTATCCGCCTGAAGCTTTGATTGAACCGCCGGTTGAGGTTCCCGCTACCAATGTGTTATCTACTATGGTCATTGCTCTCTCTTTACTGATCCTAATTGCTTTCCGTTAGAAGTTATGATATCTGATTTAGGGATGTGGTTCCGTGAAGAATGCTACCCTGCTTGAAGGTGGAGAAAAGATCGATGCTTCAGCCAGAGGTGACCTTACGTTTTCCCAATTAGATGATGAAGCTAGGGATGCTGTTTTGTGAGTGTATTTGTTTTTTTCCCCGCGGTCGCATGTGACCTTGCAATTTCTATTGTAATTAAAATACCGTGGCTACTTATAGTTTTGGCTGCGTTATGGTGTTTTTCATACCGTGGCCGTATGTGGCCTTTTTGTTGCTGGTATTTTGCATGTAACCAATTTTACAACACTTTTTTGAACATATTGTTATATATAAATGATTGTGCTTCTTTTTATATCACGTGTGATACCTTTAGTAGGATAGTCTTGTTTGGATATTTTGTGGGTTATTCCCCCGGTACCGGGTTTGCAATACCTCTTACGTACTTTGAGCTAATTGTGAGGTTGGCCTCATCCTTTTTGTTATTACGGAAATAACATTAATGAGAGTGATCGTGTGTGCGCGGCTTAATCACAATAAATGACTTTGCAAAGTAATAAGATAGAATTTTTTTTAAAACATAACTTGTGAAGGTAGCTAATCTTCACTTTTTCATTAACATTAAAATCACATTACACGATATTTAAAAATTACTACACGGAATAAAGATAAAAATGCTCTTCCCATCACGGAGTCCGTATGGTTAGGCTGCTTACATTTTGTGTATATAACACTTTTTGAGATTGCAAAGTTCCAGGTTCTCGAGGAGTTCCTTCCGTCGTGGTCTTTTTCACTTGTACGATCCTTTTCAAGTTTTAGTTTGCTTCGGGACTTCGTAGGGCCTTCCCATTTAGTCCTAATTTTCGGTGTTTCTCACGGCTTAGCCTCGTTGATCCGATTCACTAAGTCTTCCTGGCTTGAAGTTTGTATTTCTAACTTTGTGTTGTAGTATTTTTCCATCTGCCTCTTGCTTTTTGCTTTTTCTTATTGTGCTTGTCTCGCTTTTCTTCTTATCAGAATCTAATGTTTAATTTCCAATGCTTCATCGTTTTCGGAATGTCGAAACCTCTGTGTCCTGAAACGTAGGCTTATCCATTTCCGCTGGGATGACTGCGTCCGTTCCGTCAAGTTAACGAGATAGGTGTGTCCTCCATTATTAACTGGATTGATCATGGTACGGTGTGCCCAAAAGTACGTGAGAGATTTCTTCCAACAGTTCTTGTTTCTTTGCATTGTGATTTGTTTTTTATTTCTTCCCCAGAATCCGGTTATGCTCTTCAACCAGTCCGTCTCGTTCTTGAGGATGTTTTACGGAAGCATAATGTTGTTGAATGCATAATTTTTTCACACCATCCTGAAGGGGTTAATCTCGAAAATTGTTCCCTGATTATCAGTTATGATCCTCCTGAGGTGACCAAAATCTGCATTACTAAGTAATTCCCATACGAATTTTTTGACCTGGTTTCCCGTGATAGTTGCTACTGGTTTTGCTTCTATCCACTTAGTAAAGTAATCCATATCCACTATTAGAAATTTAACTTTGTCGGGTCCTTCCGGGAAAAGCCCAGCTATGTCAATACCCCATTTGTAAAATGGCCATGGAGATGTGATCAGATTTAATTTTTCCCGCTGATTTCTTGGGACGGGTTTGTGTACTTGGCATTCCTGGCATGCTTTTATAAGCGCCCTTGCGTCCTTGTGCATTGTCGGCCAGTAATATCCGGTCCTCAAAGCTTTGGCAACGATGAATCGCGTGCCCGCATGCATGCTACACGAGTCTTCATGTATTTCCCGCAAGACGTAGTTTGCTTGTGAAGGTCCTACACATCGAAGCCATGGGCCAAGAAATGATTTTTTGTATTGATTCCGTTTGATGATGCGGAAAAACGTTGTGTTTACGCTTTACGCCTTAGCTTTTTCCTTTCTTGTGGTAAAGTTTCATCCATGAGGTATTCATGAATTGGGGTCATCCAGGTATCCCCCTCTTCCTCTACCACAACGAGCACCTCTCCTTCGTTTACGGATTTTTCTTTCAATTCCTCCACCAATACCTGTTTGCTGAGATTTTATCGATTTTGTGCCAAAACTGGTGGACGCATTTTTGCTTTAGTGCATCCGCTTTTTGTTATTGTTCTTGGGAAAAAACCCTTGTTTTATTGAGAACGCACAGAAGGTACTAGTCAGTACTTTTACTTTTTCTAAGTATTTGATCATGTCTGTTTCTTTTGCGATGTAAGTCCCATTTACTTGGTTTGCTACCAGTTTTGAATCTACATTCACTTCGAGGTTTTTGATGCCCATTTTTTCCGCTATTCGCAATTCCGCTATCAATGCTTCGTATTCTGCTTTGTTGTTAGTTGTTTCAAACTGGAATCTCAAGGTTGTAGTGTACTCCACTCCATGGATCCGTTGTAGTTTCCACTCCTGCCTCCGCATCCGGTCAACGCAAGGATGACCCCATCGTTAAAAAGGTCCACAGTGTGTCGGGAGCGACTCTTCTCTCTTGGCGGAGTCGTCCTGTCCTTCCTCATCTGGTCTTTCCACAATAAAATCGGCTAATACTTGCCCTTTCATAGATACTCTTGGCTTATAATGTATACCAAACTCCCCTAATTGCATGCTCTACTTTTGCATCGACCTCGACCTCATGGTGTTTGATAATATGTTTTGAAGGTTGATTGTTATTATGTTGATTAGGGTGAGCTTGGAGTATCTTCTTATAGCCTTTTGCTTTGCATGGTACTAATGCCACAGTCTATTTTTCCATGGCGGTGTAGTTTATTTCGAGGCCCCTTAGCGCTCTGGCTTACAAGTAGATAGGCATCTGCCTAGCTTCCTTTTCGTCATTGTCCGGCGCTCACCGCTTCCTTGGATGTCGCCAGTTTAGACAATGAGTTCCTTCTTGTTCTTCTGGTAGCGGTGAGGCATAGGTACTTTGCTATAGTTCTTCATTTGTTTTTGAATGCGCTTCCGCTTCCTCCGGTCCATAGAAAGTCACAATCTTTTTTTTGTGCTTTTTTTCAAAGTTTGAAAATGTGAATGATTTCTCCGTGACTTTGCTAAGAACTGTTTAAGTTGCCAATTTTCCATTTAACTTTGCGTCCTTCAAGTATTTTGGTGACGATAGGCTTCTAACGGGCTACCTTGTCTGGGGCAAATTTTAATGCCTTTAGTATTGACCCGGGTTTCCTACGAACATTCCTTCTAAAACTCCAACTGTGCACTTTTTTGTGTTTAGTTTCATGTTGATTTTTCTGAGAGTCTTAAAATGTTTCTCAATGTCGCGGACAACATCATCCTCCGTGCGGCTTTTTATGACAATATCATCTAGTTATGCCTCGATGGTTTCTCGACGATCTGTCGTGAATGTTTTTAATTTTTTTATATACCCCCCCCCCCCCCCCCCCCCCCCCCCCCTTATTTATATTTATTATTTTTTTGTCTACTAGCCGCTGCTGATAAGTTACACCGGCGTTCCTTAGACCGAAAGGCATTTTTGTGTAGCAAAAAATACCTTGGTTTGTAATGAACACGGTCTTTTCTTCATCTTCCTCTGCCATTTGTATTTGGTGATACCCCTTGTATGCGTCCAGGAAGCATTTGAAGGGGAACCCACACAAAGATTTGACCTTCCAGTCTATTTCCGGTAGGGGGTAACCGTCCTTGGGACATGCCTTATTGAGGTCTTTAAAATCAACGCACATTCTCCAACAGTTGTCGCTCTTCTTTACCATAACCGAGTTGGAGAGCCAATCGTGATAATGAACTTCTTTCATTATCCCAGCTTTCACAAGCTTACTAACCTCGTCGTTTATTGCTACATTCCTTTCTGCGGCTTGGCCTCTTTTCTTTTGCCTAACCGGCTGGCAACCTTTCCGTACATTTAACTTATGTTTGCTATTGCCTTGGATTCGCACATCATATCCTGTTGGGTCAAAGGGAATATATCATGATGCGTGAGTAGTTGCACAGCTTACTTCTGGTTTTTTCCATGAGGTTAGAACCAATCATTACTGTCTGTTCCGGATACTCCGGATTGATTGCCACTTTAATCCTTTCCTCTTTTACTTTGTTCACCGGAAGGGATTGGTTTTCTGGTTAGGAGATCATTGCGCATTCAATAGGAATGATTTTACTACTTTTTAGCGTAAGTGTTCCTCCCATAACCGGGAACTTTATCATTCCGTGCGTTGTTGATGGGACTGCTTTTATTTTCCGCAACCCTGGTCTTCCAATGATTCCATTAAACGGAGACGTTGATCTTACACCTGAAGTCCATCTATGCCGATGTTGAATGTTCGTCATCCCCGACCTTCACCAAAAGTGTTATTTGTCCTAATGCCATCTTTATGTCACGCTGAACTCCTCACTTAGCGAAGTTGTGGCCGGGACCATTTGGTTTCTTATTTCCGGACGGAGTCGATTAAAGCAGTGCTCGTAAAGTATTTCAAATGATGATCCTCCGGTTCAATACATATGCGGTGCACTGGTGCCTCCCAACCTCATGCTTCTATTATTAGGGGCCTTTCTGCTCCCTCATCGTTCCCCAGGGACGGGAATGATATTTCGAGGTCGGATGGAGAACTTTGAGTATCTTCTTCTGTCTTATTATTTTTTGCCGTGACTGAATCATTAAGATTGCCTGAGGCTTCTCTTTATCCGTGGTTTACCTTTCTTTTTCGGCTGTTCTTTTCGCTGTTGGCCTTCAGCTCCCAAAAGTATGTTTGCGACAGTTTCCCAGTTTTGACCATGTCCTCAATTTGTTTCCTCAGATGGTTGCATTCATCTGTATTGTGCCCCACTTCTCCGTGAAACTCGCAAAACTTATTTGCGTTTCGCTTTTCAACCGAGGTTGTCATTGGAGGTGGGGTTTTGAATTTTCCTTTTTCCAAGGCCAGAATTTCCTTCGGAGTTTTTGTGGGAAAAGTAAACCTGTCTGGTCTTTTCTCTGTCTTATGTTGGCTGCGAAAGCCCCCCCCCCCTTTTTGAAATTCTGCCTATGACCCCTTCCTGATGTTTCCAGGCCTGAGGAGCTTTCTTCCTTTCTTGATTTGAGGCCTCTTCTTGTCCTTGAAGAAAATACGTGGCAACCTGCATCATTTCGTCTACTGTTTTTGGAATTTTCTCGTGAAATCTTTTGATGAGCTCAGGATTTGTAATTCCGTGCACGAATCCGGAGATTCTCATGCACTCCGGTGCTCATTCTATCTATTTCTTTTTTTGGATTATACATTTGTATGAAAGTTCCTCCGTGGGACTCTCCTGTCTCTTTTGTTTGATGTTGTGGGCCCCATGGGTCTCTGATGCACTTTTTATGTTGGAGGTAGTTTCTTAGGGAATGCTTCTCTATAGATTTATTGTAATGTCTATCGATTCTGGGGGAAGATCGTCAAACATAACTCGGGCGGCATTTCGTAGTGTGAGTGTGGAATTAAACATGTGACACCATGTTGGCATGGCCCACCTTTCCGTTTTTTTGCCGGCTGCCTGGAAGATTTTCAAGTGATCTTCAGGATCTTCGCTTCCGTTGTATGTTTTCACATGACTTGGCTTCGTGGTTGTTTTTGGAAGTCGTAGTGACGGCATTGTGACGTGAAGGAACAGTTCGGCACATACCCAAGGTTGGATAGAGTTCCTCATCTTAAACACGGGATTTTTTTCCTTTCGTAATTAGACTTCCAATGCCCGCCTTCACTATCTTCACTTTCAGAGTAATTTTCCATATACCTTGAGCTTTCCTGACGGCTATCGGAATGTACGGAGGCACTCCGTCCTCTGCTTCCGAGTCTCTTGAACACGGTGCTCTCCCTTCTTTCCTTATTCTTGTATTCATGCCGTGGTGATCTTGATCTTTCGCGTCTTAATCTAGTGAAGACGCTAGGATTGCGATGCGGGCTGCGAGAGCGTCTATGTCTTCTTAGTGATATTGTCCTGGATTCAGAATACTCTAATTCCTATGCCCTAGGGGTTGTTTGGTATTGCTTATTTATTCAGCTTATCTGCTTATTTAATGCATAACCACTTTAGGTACCGTTTCTAACTTTTGTAGCATACTTAAATTTTTATGTTCGTGTACATAGAGCTACATCCTCGCAAGAGTAAAACACTAGGGGCGATTACTATACTTAACTTCACAATCAAATTTCAATGTTATAACAATAATGACATCATGTATAATTTGTTAAACGTCTAAACGAACACGAACACAGACAGCCTCATTTTCTCAACCATCGAACATGAAAAAGAAAATCCGCCCATTTAAGTGTTTGTGTCCGCTCATTTGTCCGGTGTTAGTACAAAAACCGTGTATGGGGGTGAATATGGGTCTATATTATTTATTGGGTTGGGCCAATAAATGGGTTGTGACGTAGATCTTGTACTAATCCAAGTGATGAAGAGATAATCTGCACAAATGAGAGTAAACCGTTAGCCTTACTGCAGGGCGGACCCCGCGATTAAGCTCCGACGTGAGAGTAAGTACACATGTTTGTCAGAGAATGTCAGAGTATGTGTGTGTTAATGATTAGACAGAATGTACCTTTTTGGGGTGTGAGATGGCCCCTATTTATAGGCAAGCCCAATACTAGGGTTCCCTAGTATTTTGCTTGTAACTATTGGTGGCCGGAGTGGGTCCCTTGTCGGGCAAGGGTCCACGTATAATCGTGTTTGCGGATGCGAGTGTTCTTCCGCGGTCAATGTTTGTTCGCGAAGATGCAACAGGTGCGGCTTTGAAGACACTCACTTGCGTCTTTGGAATATCCGGAGCATGACCCTTGTCAGGCTTAGCAGTCCGGCTATTTATTATATTAGGCCTGGGCCCATGTGCGTATATTATGAACTAAGCCCAGTAAGTTTGGTGCTCATATTATACGTCATCAAGTCCCCCCAGTCTAGTTTGCTTACTGTACGTGGTACAATTATAGCGTGCGGTGAGCGTTGCTAGACTTAAGGTTCCGTGATCAAATTTTCGTTTACTCTTGCCCTGTTTCGGGTTCTTTGTACCATTTTGGCAGTTTGTCGTTGGTAACGTGGACTCTTCTTGTCCCTTTATCTTCTGCATGATTTGACCGCCTGGGTCCCATATCCAGCTGTTATCATCATCTTTTTACTCTATCTTTGCACCGTTGATTGAGAAGTGTCTTGGCACGTGTCATCATCCTACCGTCTCTTGACTTAAATATACCATGGGTATAAATAGTCGATTTATGCCTTACTGTTTCTTTTTTTCATCTCTTTCATTCTTCCACCATTGTTGATAAATTCCAAGGTTTTCTTAGGTGCACAACCTCCCCTATTCTACCAGTTCGTTTTTATTCAAGTTAATCTCTTTGCTTCTCTTTTATTATGGGCAGTATTACATCTCTCAAATGTGTTCTTACACAAGAACATCTTGATGCCATTTGTGCCAAATATTTTGTTCCCGAGGAAGTTCATCCTCAACTACCAAGCTCTGATGCCACTATGCATGAAAGACCAACTGGTAAAATTGGAATGTACACCCGATTCTTTGATTATGCCAACTACCGTATTCCATTTTCCACCTTCTTCGTGTCTGTTCTTACCCATTTCCGCATTCTGTTTTCCCAATTATCCGTGTTTGGATCTGCCAAGGTTTCTCATTTTGAAATCTTGTGTCGCGTTTGCAATATTGAACCTGATGTTAGTCTGTTCCGCTACTTTTATACGCACAATTATAAAAATGGATGGTTTGGGTTCACTAAACGCCCGAACGTCCGTGCTTGTTATTCCAAGAATTTAGATTCCGTGAAGAATTGGAATGATCATTTTTTCTGGGTTGATGAGTTTGTGGTTCCTGCTAACGCTCGGTTTAGTTGGTTTTCGGGTTCCAATATTGTCAAAGATCGAGCTCCTGCTCCCTCTGAATATAATGTGGAGCATGTTAATACCCTTATTGCTCAAGCCTCTCCGTTCCTTAGGTTCCCGGAAGAATTTCTTTGCTGGGTTGGCATAAGCCGTAATTACCTTTTGAATAAAGATACTTATCCCCGCTTTGAGTATGAGAACGGAGAGGGTGGGTTCTATTTTCCGTACGCACTTTGATTATTGTTTATGCTTTTCCTGTTTTCCTTGTTTCCTTACCCTTTTTCCCTGTTGTCTTTTGCAGAGATGGATTTGAATGCTTTTATCCGTACTGCTGACCCCCGTAAGGTGAGGATTGTTGAAAGAGCCAGAGCTGAAAATGAAAGGCCTATTGTCACGGTGGCCAAACACCGCACCGTGACCCTACTACCGACCTCCGTGGTTCGTTCCTCTGGATGATGTTGAGCCCTCCGTGCCTGTTACTGAGCCTGTTGGTACAGAAATTCCTAGGCCCAAGCGTTCAAAGAAGAGGAGAGTATCCCGTGAAAGTGAAAGAATGCCCGCCGCTTCCCATCCACCCAAAAGATTAAGGGCTGATTATGGGACTACTGGTGGTTCCGCTACTGGAGGTAAGTCTCCTAGTGTTCTTAACAGGTTGCTCCAAGATTCTCGCTTAACGGTAGAACAGGGTGTTCCAGCTCTTCCTACCTTACCCTTTATTACTTCCTCCGTGACAGCTTCACCTTTGGAGGAGGGCGGAGATCGTACTGACTCCGTGACTGGCCCATCCTTGCGAACTATAGGTCCCTCCGCAAGGTTCGTAGTCCTTTCTGATTCTTCTCATCACTCAGGCGCTAATTCTGCGGATCCTGAAGTTGATTCTCTTGTCAGGTCTGCTGTTCCGGTTATGACTGAGGCTACTATTGTTGCTACTCCTACTGATGCTAGCAAAGATAAAAGTGCGCCACATCCGTCCGTTTTTGGTTCTTCTAGCTCATCTGAGAAGACGGATCGTACTCTTAGTCTTTTTACAGGGAAGTCAGGTAGTGGTTTTGATGCCGGAAGCATTCGTGCGGATGAGGCTATGGGTGCTGGTTTGGAGGAAACCTATGTCCCTGAGTGGATGGTGACCAGGGGCTTTGAGCTTAATGATGGGCGTTTGTGCGCCAATATGATTGATCACTTCACTCCTCCTGCTTTCTTCAAAACCGTTCGTGGAATGGAGCATGAGCAGTTATTTACTGAGTTCAATGTGTCAGCCGCACGTAATTTAAGTTTGAGCTCCGAGGTGAGGATGCGTGCGGAGTATAATATTTCGGAGAAGAGGAAATGGAGATCTCTCGCGGAGGAGAAAGATATTTTGTTGGAGGCGAAAAACAAGGAGATTGAAGACTTGAAGTCTCAATTGCTTAAGGCAAAGGAGGAATCCGCGGAAGTATCCAAACTCTGTGCTCAGGTTTCCGGTCTTGAGGCCACCAAGAACTCACTCCGAGGCGAAGTTGCTTCCGCCAAGGAACACAACGTCCTTCTTGAGCAACAATGCGATTCTTTAAAGCTAAAAGTGACGGGCCTTGAATCCACTATTGCTGAAAAGGATCATGAGCTTTCTGACTTAGGAGCATCTTCTTCTTCCTTGAAGTCCCAGAACCAAAGTCTTGTTAATCAGGTATAGTTTTCCGTCCTTGACTATTTTCTTCATAATTTTTTGTTTTTCTCTCCTCATATATACATACATGTATTTTTTAGGTGCGTGAGCTGGAGATTTCTTCCACGGATCTCCGTGAGAAGCTAGAGACGTACGAGGGGAGTTTGAAACAGTTAGAGGAATTTCAAGATAATCTTTTGAGGCCCCTCAGGACTAGGTTAGCCGAGATTGATGCTGATTTCACCCGGTGTTGTATGCGCTTTCAAGAAAGTTTCCATCTACACCTCCTCAACGTCGTTGCGGGGCGAAGATGGTTACTGACTCATGGGATGAAACTTCTTGTGGTTAAGTGTCTTAATTCAACTGAGTACATGGAGGCTCTTGGGCATGCTTTTGGCCGCGCTATAGAGAAAGGAATGCAGGAGGGCCTAGCCGCAGGGATCGAGCATGGACAAGCTGGCAGATGTTTGACTGATCTTGAAGCGTATATTCCCTCCGCGGAGGCTGATTTTAATTCTGCTATCCGTGATCTCCGCGACCTGAACTTTCCGCTTCTTCAGGAGCTTTCCAACAAAAAAGATGCCAGCACATGGGATGTTATGGATCTTCTCCGTTTGGACGATGCCGTGGCTGAGACCTTAGGCCTAACTGATCTTCAACCCGATGTGAGCTAGCTAATGGTTCCTGTTCATCATAAGCAGGATAGGGTCGTTATTGGGAGTCAAGCCTTGTCCGTTGCTTTGGATATTTGCCGTGGACGAGTGGAGAAGATGGAAAGAAATCTTATTGAACGTTTCCCCTTTTTGAAAGACGTATTTGTATCCATCGATGATCCCTTATCCGCTGAGGCTTTGACTGAACCACCTGCCGAGGTTCCGACCACCAATGTGTTATCTACCGTGGTCATTGTTCCTCATACTGATCCTTTCGTTTCCGTAGAAGACTATGATAATCCTGATTTAGCGGATGAGGTTCCGGAGAACGCTACCCTAGGGTCGAAAAGTGAAGGAAACATCAATGCTTCAGCCAGAGGCGGTATTACGTTTTCTCAATTGGATGATGAAGCTAGGGATGCTGTTTTATGAGTTTATTTGTTTTTCCTCCCGCGGTCGCATGTGACCTTGCGGTTTTTCTTGTAATTAAAATACCATGGCTACTTATATTTCGGCTTGCTATGGTGTTTCTCATACCGCGACCGTATGTGGCCCTTTTGTTGCGGTACTTTACATGTAACCAATTTTACAACACTTTTTTGGACATATCCTTTATATATAAATGTTGTTGCTATCTTTTTATATCACATGTGATACTTTTAGTAGGATAGTCTTGTTTGGATATTTTGTGGGGTATTTTCCCGGTACTGGGTTTGCAATACCTCTTACGTACTTTGAGCTAATTGTGAGGTTACTCATCCTTTTGTTATACCGAATAACGTTAATGGAGACGTGCTCCGTGTGTGCGCGGCTTAATCACAATAAATGACTTTGCAAAGTAATAAAATGTAATTTTTTCAAAGCAAATTTTGTGAAGGTAGCTAATCTTCACTTTTTTCATTAAAATTGAAATCATACTACACTATATTTAAAGACTATTACACGGAATAAAATAAAATAAAATTGCGCTTCCTATCACGGAGTCCGTATGGTCTGCTTACACTTTGTATATATAACACTTTTTCAGGTTGCGTACGTTCCAGGTTCTTGGTACTTCTTTCCCGTTGCGATCTTTTAACTTGTACGATCCTTTTCCAAGTGCTTCCGTGACTTCGTACGGGCCTTCCCACTTAGGTCCTAACTTTCCAGTGTCTTCTACACGGCTTGCCTCGTTGCTCCGATACACTAAGTCTCCTGGCTTGAAGCTTGTATTTCTAACTTTGGTGTTGTAATATTTTTCCATTTGCCTCTTGCTTTTTGCTTCTCTTATTGCTGCTTGCTCTCGCTTTTCTTCTATCAAATCTAAGTTAATTTCCAATGCTTCATCATTTTCGGCAATATCTATTTCTGCTGTCCTGAACGTGGGCATTCCAATTTCCGCTGGGATGACAGCTTCCGTTCCGTAAGTTAATGAGAACGGTGTGTCCCCATTACTGGACTTGATCATGGTGCGGTGTGCCCAAAGTACGTGAGAGATTTCTTCCAACCAGTTCTTGTTTTCTTTTCCCAGTCTTGCTTTTATTCCTTCCCCTAGACTCCTGTTTGCTCTTTCAACCAGTCCGTTTGTCTGAGGGTGTTTCACGGAAGCAAAATGTTGTTGAATGCATAATTTTTCACACCAATCCTTGAAGGGGTTATCTCGAAATTGCTTCCCATTATCAGATATGATCTCTCCTGGAAGACCAAATCTGCATACTATGTTTTCCCATACGAATTTTTTGACCTGGCTTCCCGTGATAGTTGCTACTGGCTTTGCTTCTATCCACTTGGTAAAGTAATCCATGGCCACTATTAGGAATTTGACTTTGCCGGGTCCTTCCGGGAAAGGCCCAGCTATGTCAATACCCCATTTGTAAAATGGCCACGGAGATGTGATAGGATTTAACTTTTCCTGCGGATTTCTTGGAACGGGTTTGTGTACTTGGCATTCCTGACATGCTTTTATAAGCGTCCTTGCGTCCTTGTGCATTGTCGGCCAGTAATAACCGGTCCTCAAAGCTTTGGCAACGACGGATCGTGTGCCCGCATGCATGCTGCACGAACCTTCGTGTATTTCCCGCAAGACGTAGTTTGCTTGTGAAGGTCCTACACATCGAAGCCATGGACCCAAAAAGGATTTTTTGTATAGTATTCCGTTGATGATGGCGAAACGTTGTGATTTACGCTTTATCGCCCTTGCCTTGTTTCTTTCTGCTGGTAAAGTTTCATCCGTGAGGTATTCATGGATTGGGGTCATCCAGGTATCCCCTTCTTCCTCTACCACGGCAAGCACCTCTCTTTCGTTTACGGACTTTTCTTTCAATTCCTCCACCAACACCTGTTTGCTGAGATGTGCAAAACTTGTGGACGCCATTTTGCTTAATGCATCTGCCTTTTTGTTCTTGCTTCTTGGGACTTGCTTTATTGAGAACGCACGGAAAGTATTAGTCAGTGCCTTTACCTTCTCTAAGTATTTGATCATGTCTGTTTCTTTCGCGATGTAAGTCCCATTTACTTGGTTTGCTACCAGTTTCGAGTCTACATTCACTTCGAGGTTTTTGACACCCATTTTTTCTGCTATTCGCAATCCTGCTATTAATGCTTCGTATTCTGCCTTGTTGTTAGTTGTTTCAAACTGAAATCTCAAAGAGTATGTGAACTCCACTCCCTCCGGATCCGTGAGTATCACTCTTGCTCCACATTCGTTGACGCAAGATGACCCGTCCGTGAACAAGGTCCACCGTGCCAGGAGCGGTTCTTCTTCTTTTGCGGGGTCGTCATGTGCTTCCTCTGGTCTTTCCATAATAAAATCTGCTAATACTTGTCCTTTCACAGATACTCTTGGCCTATAATGTATACTAAATTCTCCTAGTTGTATACTCTACTTTTGCATCCGCCCAGCTACTTCCGGGCTTGATAGTATGTTTTTGATTGGTTGATCCGTTATTACTGTGATAAGGTAAGCTTGAAAGTATCTTCTTAGCCTTTTGCTTGCATGCACTAATGCCAGTACTAATTTTTCCATGGCGGCGTAGTTTATTTCCAGGCCCCTTAGCGCCCGGCTTACAAAGTAGATTGGCATCTGCTTGGCTTTCCTTTCCGTCATTAGTACGGTGCTCACCGCTTCTTTGGATGCTGCCAGGTAGACAATGAGTTCCTCTTGTTCTTCCGGAGTGGTAAGCATAAGTAACTTTGCTATATGTTCCTTCATTTGTTTGAATGTAGCTTTCGCTTCCTCCGTCCATAGAAAGTCGCTCTTTTTTGTGCATTTTTTCAAAGTTTTGGAAAACGGTAGTGATTTCTCCGCTGACTTTGCTAAGAACCTGTTTAAGCTTGCTAATTTTCCATTTAACTTCTGTACGTCTTTCAGGCATTTTGGTGATTGAAGGCTTAGTACGGCGTCTACCTTGTCCGGGCAAATCTTAATGCCTTCTGTATTGACCTGGTATCCCAAGAACATTCCTTCTTCAACTCCAAAGGTGCACTTTTTGGTTTCATCTTTCATGTTGATTTTTTTAGTGTCTTGAATGTTTCCTTAATGTCGCGGACGACTTCATCCTCCGTGCAGCTTTTTATGACCAAATCATCCACGTATACTTCAAGATTTCGGCCGATCTATCCGTGGAACGTTTTGTCCACTAGCCTTTGATAAGTTGCACCGGCGTTCCTCAGACCGAAAGGCATCTTTGTGTAGCAAAATATGCCTTGGTTTATAATGAACGCGGTCTTTTCCTCATCCTCCTCTGCCATTTGTATTTGATGATACCCCTTGTATGCGTCCAGGAAGCATTTGAAGGGAAATCCACATAAAGACTCGACCTTCCAGTCTATTTCCGAAAGAGGGTAGCCGTCCTTGGGACATGCCTTATTGAGATCTTTAAAATCGACACACATTCTCCAACTGTTGTCACTTTTCTTTACCATCACTGGATTGGAAAGCCAATCATGATAGTGAACTTCTCTCATTATCCCAGCTGCCACCAGCTTATTAACTTCATCATTTATTGCTATGTTCCTTTCCGCGGCTTGGCCTCTTTTCTTTTGCCTGACCGGTGGACAACCTTTCCGTACATTTAACTTGTGCTTCGCCACCTGTCTTGGAACGCCCGTCATGTCCGTTGGGGTCCAGGCGAATATATCTAAACTGCGTTGAAGTAGGTTGCACAGCTTACTCCTGGTTTTAGCATGTTTACATGTAAGTTGATACTATTAGTTGACGTTTACCAAATTTACAAGTTACATAGTGTTTTTCTAAGAGCATGGACATACGCAAGCTAAATAGAAAAATTAATACAAAAGCTTATTATACTAATAATCGATACAGTAGGACTTCCATCTTTATTTGTCACGACATCAAATCAGCATTATCTTTATTCAGTACAGGACCATAATGCTTTTACCAACACAGGAAACTATTCTTATGATACTTATTAACCAGTGTCCATCATTAAACATCCCAAACACAACATATATGCAAACTATGTATGGGGGAATATCCAAGGAAGATAGAGGAGCTTCACTATCAAGATACATAGCCATCTGCGTAACCATTAATACCACATATAGCAATCTTCAAACCAGCCGATTTCATTCATGATAAGTTACCTCAGCATGGGAGGTACAATCGTATTTAGCAGATTGTTCTTCTTCAGTGATTTGACTTTCTGCAACATTGAAAAACATCTCACAATTAGATCAAACTGTACAGGTTACGTTACATTAAAAAGATGACTTGAAGTAACTAACTATTACCTGAATCAAACGTTTTGTTTCCACTTGAATCACGGTACTTTCTGCTTTTATTCTGTCCACTGCTGGATACACCACTTCCAACGTCATCTTGATCAGCGAGTGAGGATTTTTCCACATCTTCATCTATAGATGCCATCATAGAGGAAACTTTTGGAGTGCGAAGATGAAACTGAAAATGAATGACACTTCAAAATGTAACACTCAAACCAGATACATGAGCCTGTTACAAATATGGTGCGTAACTTAAGATAGGAAGGTAGAGTGTACACCAGAAAAA
This sequence comes from Tanacetum coccineum, assembly GCA_026074375.1. Lineage (NCBI taxonomy): Eukaryota > Viridiplantae > Streptophyta > Magnoliopsida > Asterales > Asteraceae > Tanacetum > Tanacetum coccineum. Next base: position 45,211 of record BQNB010031095.1, read on the forward strand.
CTAATGAACCTTGTAACTTTAAAAGCTAAAGATAGGATATGTGGTTCTTAGCTTGACGCAGAAGATACATTATATTGGTTTCAATCATGCCTAAATGATACTAAGATGACGTATTGTATATGGATAACCTTAAGCTTAACTTATCCAGCTATTCATTATCGAAAAGCCCCTTATTCCCCCAAATAACTAATAAGCACGTTGGCATAAGCTTACCAAACCTATATGTTCTTTATATAAGCTTTACCCAAACACCCCCCTAAATCCTATAAATCACACTGCTCTACACATAATAATTGGGAAAATGCAGATACGTACCAATGTATTAACGCCTTAAGATATGTGGTTCTTATCTCTCGAGGCAGGATATGGCAACATACATAATTTATACTAAGGGGATTAGGATGAGCTTATGCATATAAATAATGCAGTTATTCACTATTGAATAACCCCTCATTTTCCCCCAAATAACTAATAAGCACTTTGACATAAGCTTACCGAAAGACCTTCAATAAGCTTTTCGCACTTTTTATACCCATACCCTATCAACTTCTTTAAATAAGCCTACCCAGTGTTGTAAAACTTGGATTACAAATTCATCGACGGTTACTAGCTACAAGCTCAGTGACTGAGGTGAGTTGAGCCGAATTGGCCAAAAAAATCAATTCGGTCGAAACTTGGTCATCTCGGTGCTAATTCGAACAAAACTCGGGATGAGGTTTTTAACAATGGTATTAATGTTTCCAAACATACTTCTGGGTCCATGAATGATTCTATGGTCCTATTTACATGTCATGCATACAACTTCGATACTTATATAAAAAAAATTCCAATTAGAGTACTCCCCGCCTAGGCCAATCACTCACTACAAGGTAGCCGACCTCTCAAGCAAGGTTTTCAAGATCGGGATCCTACGCAGGATCGTTTTCGTCTTTGCAAGATCGAGATCGTAAGGTCGGATCGAGATCGTAAAATCCTACTATAATGTTATTTTCTTAAAAGTCTTTGTAATATTATACAAATCTACAAATTATTATACATCATAACTACAAAATTATATGAATGTTTTATAGGAAAGTTGTTATAAATTATAATTGTGAAATGTTTAAGAAATTTAACTTGTTGTTTTTTAATATCTAAGAAACACAACCCACAACTTTGTAGTTTTTTAGTTCGTGGTTTGAGAAAAGTAAGATCGGACGTAGTAGATCTTAAGATCCTATGATCAAGATCGGGATCCTACAAGATCTTAAGCATGCAAAGATCCTACGTAGGATCTGGATCGTTTTTGCTTTGCAGTATCGTAAAATCGTAAGATCCTAAGATCATGATCGGGATCTTAACAACCATGGTTTCAATATTCAAATAATGCATGAAGAAAAATATATATTTAGATAAAAAAAAATTAGGAATTATTGCACTTAATATCATAGTTCATTTACAATTTGATTNNNNATAAAAAAACTAATCTAGTAACGATTTCCTCTCAGATGGTCTGAAAACGACTCGATCTTTCCCCGACAACTGCAATCCCCCAACACCAGTTTCCTTTGGCTCCAATAGAGGCGGCAAAACGGGCGGGCGGGCGAGCAAAACGGGTACCGGGCTAAAACGGGCACGGGCTAAAACGGTCACTGATGGGATAAATGGGCTATCGGCGAATCTTATTTATTTAACGGGGTTTTTTGACGTTTTTGTACGTTTGCAGACGTTTTTGTACGTTTTTTTACGATTTCGTTTGTTTTTTTACGTTTTCGTCCGTTTTTTAGGTTTCGTCCGTTTTTTTACGTTTTCGTCAATTTTTTACGTTTTCGTCTGTTTTTTTAAGTTTTCGTATGTTTTTTTACGTTTTCGTCCGTTTTTTTACGTTTTCATCAGTTTTTTACGTTTTCGTCTGTTTTTTTACGTTTTCGTCTGTTTTTTACGATTTCGTCCGTCTTTTTACGACTTCGCCCGTTTTTTTTACGTTTTTGTCAATTATTTTACGTTTTCGTCTGTTATTACGTTTTCGTCCGTTTTTTTACGTTTTCGTCAGTTATTTTACATTTTCGTCAGTTTTTTCACGTTTTCGTCAGTTTTTTACGTTTTCATCAGCTTTTTTACGTTTTCTTCCTTTTAATACGTTTTCGTCAGTTTTTTTACATTTTCGTCTCTTTTTTACGTTTTCGTCTTTTTTTATGTTTGCGTCTATTTTTTTACGTTTCCGTCTGTTTTTTTACGTTTGCGTATGTTTTATTACGTTTTCGTTCTTTTTTTTACGTTTTCGTCCATTTTTTACATTTTCGTCCAATTTTGTACGTTTTCGTCAGTTTTTTACGTTTTCGCCTGCTTTTTTACGTTTCCGTCTGTTTCTTACGCTTTCGTCTGTTTTTTAACGTTATCGTACTTTTACGGACAAAACTTGAAAAAACGGACGAAAACGTAAAAAAACGTGCGAAAACATAAAAAAACTAACGAAAACATAAAAAGACGGACGAAAACGTAAAAAGGCGGACGGAAACGTAAAAAAGGGGGCGAAAACGTTAAAAAGAACGTACGAAAACGATAAAAACAGACAAAAACGTAAAATACGTACGAAAACGTATGAAAACGGACGAAACGCAAAAAAAAAGACGAAAACCTAAAAAAATGACGAAAACGTAAAAAACGGACAAAACGTAAAAAAGCTGACGAAAACATTAAAAAAACTGACGAAAACGTAAAAATCAGACGAAAACGTATAAAAACGAAAGAAAACGTAAAAACTGATGAAAACGTGGAAAAACTGACAAAAACATAAAAAATCTGGCGAAAACGTAAAAAAAAGACGAAAACGTAAAAACAGACAAAAACATAAAATAACAGATTAAAACGTAAAAAACGGACGAAAACGTATAAAAACTGACAAAAACCTAAAAAATGGACGAAACGTAAAAAACTGACGAAAACGTAAAAACCAAACGAAAACGTATAAAAACGGAAGAAAACGTAAAACACGGACGAAAACGTAAAAAACGGACGAAAACGTAAAAAACGGACGAAAACGTAAAATAACTGACGAAAACGTCAAAAAAGGACGAAAACGTAAAAAAACGGAAGAAAACGTAAAAAAAACTGACTAAGACGTGAAAAACTGACGAAAACTTTAAAAAATTGACGAAAACGTAAAATAACAGACGAAAACGTAAAAAACGGGCGAAAACTTAAAAAAACGGGCGAACTCATAAAAACAGAAGAAATCGTAAAAAACAGATGAAATCGTAAAAAATGGGCGAAAACGTAAATAAACAGGCGAAAACATAAAAAAACAGATGAAAACGTAAAAATTGGCTAAAAAGTAAAAAAAACATACGAAATCGTTAAAAAGATGACGGGCAATAAAAGAACTATTGAATAGAGAAGATGCGCCCAGTAGCCTATATAGTTTTCTCCAAGTGCCCATAAGAGCCCATTTAGTTTTTTACAGGTGCCCAGAAGAGCCCATCAATAATAATTGATTGGCTAAAAAGGTCCCCTCACTTTTGAAAATGGTGCCAAAAAGCGCCCATGAATTACAATATGGGTAAGATTTGTCACCTCTAGGCTCCAACGTGTCCGTCATCTTATTAATAACCATCGGATCCTATTATCACCAAAATCAAACACGTTAACACCTAACAACAAACAAAAACCTTTACACTTGGGCTATTTTGGCAAAACTAGCGGTATGTAGTTTTTTGTTTTATAAAAGCACTTGGTAACTTAGTTGTATATGTAATTATAAAGTGTAAAACAACGTAAAACAAAAACCTTTTTTTATTAGCATTTCAAATAGATGCGTTTAAACAAAAATCCAGTAAGTAAACGCAACAATAAGCATTCTATTTTAGACATGGTTTCAAAATCGTTGAACACAATTTTCAAAAAGAACTTTCAATGTCAAATTATTTTCATAATATTTACTGTAACAATTTGTGGTATCTTGTTAATATATGGTATATTATTTGTGGTGTCTTTCAAATTGTGTTTAATACTCCATTTCTCAAATAATTTCTCAAAACTGTGGTATCCATTTTCTAAAAAATGTCATATTTATGTGGATCGCTTTTTGAAGGGGAGCTTTTAAAACCAAAAGCCTTTTAATATTGTTGGATACATCTCATAAATGTTAAATTTATGTATCTAGAACATTCAGTGGAATTCAAATGTGGTACTTAAGTGTCAACTACACGTGGAGATTGAACATAATTTTTCAAGACCATATCAATGTCATTTCAAAATTGTGTACTCATTTCTCCAGCACCACTAAGCACCTGGGTATATTTAAATACTCTTACGTTTTTCTTCAGATAACGTCCACTGATGAACGGTTTAGCATACTAGTACTCTTACTTTGTGTGGTATAACCAAGGCATCTTAATCAATCTCCGACATAATTGTGGTGTCATATCATTTTTTCACTTGTGGTATCAAATTTTTCATTATGTGGTATCCTGCATAAATTGTTGATACGAAGCAAACAAGAAAATGTTCCAATAATTCATGTGAATCTATTGTATCATTTTTCTCTCCATAAAACTTTTCATGTCTCAAATTTTAATCAATTGGTATCTAAAATACTAAAAGATTTATTATTTTCGATAAGGGAAGAAAATGTGATTAAAATGTGATCTAGAAGAATTTGATCTTTAAGACTCTAAGTGCACAACTTCTACCCACATGTGCGAAACAATTTTGAATCTCGATGCACATGTGTAGGGTGAGTATTTCTAAAAGTAAAACTCTCAAAGTGTTAAAAATGTCGTGATTTATATCAAACACTTTGATTGCTTTTTAAGGTTTTATGGTTTCGATCTCTATACCCAACAACCAATTAACTCACAACGTCGATAAAGTCATAAGGTGGTTAAGGTTAGGTATAAGTCCTATGTTCCAACCAGAACTGGAGGGATCTACCTATGCACATTCCATAGTTAGATTAGAAGTCCTTAGGTATGATTGGAGATGAATGAGAATAAGGGAAAAATGTTGTCTAAGACATGAGTTATCACCGAAACAATCACAACAAGGTGATACTAATGACGTCTTGGTAAACATTGAAGGGGTTGAAGAATGAAAAAGAAATGTAAGGATAAAGGGTCTAAAGAAAGAAGCCCTCAATACACTTTAGGCAGAAACCGGGTCAATACATAATCTATCAGAATCACAAAGATGATTGCTCGTATTAAAGATAGACATCATGTACCCAGTGATGCAATGCATAACCCTTCCCAGCCATTCAAATTTCTCTCAAAAGAGACTTGTCTCATTTGTCACAGAGATACACACGTTATCTATTGACATATCACTTCAAGATTGTTGATATTGAATAGGTGGCAGTAAGCTTCAGCCTCAGATTACTAAAACAAAAGTGCACAAATCGAGTCTAGAGCCAAAAGAGATCAACAATATAAATCTCATTAAGACACGACGTCAAAATACACTTGTTGAGCATCAATAAGTTCACAAGTTGTAACAAGAGTCCTATGCATTATCCTTGAGATCTTGCCAGAACATTCAGAGTGATACTCCTTAGTTTCACAGTGACGAATGAAAATCCTTCTAGTGTCATCAAACAACACTGCGATAGGTGACTTGCAAGATTCTAAATGAATCTAGCTTGTGTTAACTGGATATCGATTTTGGTCCAGTAAATGAATTGACGACTTAATCAATAAGATAGTAACTAACTGATTCACTCTTATTGTGTTGTCTTCTTTGAGACGTTCCGGTAATGAGAACAAGCTATTGCAGCTGGAAACTTGTCAATGAGGTTCTTTGATGCTACCTGATCACAGGTACAATATTTATACTGTTAAACAGGAAACCGGAGGTTATAGCAGCCGAACTTCGACGAATGACAAAACCATATTCGTCCATATCTGTTATTGCTAACCCTTATAAATGCGGGTTTAGACGACAGTGTTGCAGCCTCATTCCAGCTGAGTCGGATTCATAACCATGTGCTCATACTCAAGCCTAAAAGTCAAACATTCAGCAGCAAAGATGTGACACCCCGTAAATTTCCGATCAATATTTTAGCCGTTTTCGTTTGGTAATTTGAATTTTTAAATGTTTCTTTTAATTTTTACGTTCAACTGGGAAGTTACCCCGTTGCTATTTGAAAATCATTACCAGAAGTAATCCGTATTGTTATACATCATAGTCTTTCGTCATTAGACGCGTTTTTACGATTTTAGTTTATATTTAAAATTTTATAAATTTACGTGAAGTCGTTATTCATTTTTATTATTTGTGTGTTTCGGATATAGTTAGTAGCTTATT
>BQNB010031096.1:4040-54296 GCA_026074375.1 Tanacetum coccineum
GTCTTGACTTTTTACCTTGGTCAAGGGTGAAGAGTTTGGATTTGCCTAGTATTTTATATATACTATATTGCGAGAACCATCGGTGCATTGCATAAGCCGAAAGGCATGAGACGGTAGGCGAACGTTCATTAAGGACACGTGAATGTTGTCTTTTCTTGATCATGAGGGTCGATGGGAATTTGAAAGTAACTTGAGAAACCATCGAGAAAACATTAGTACTCATTTTCTGCTAATCTCTCGAGCATTTGATCCATAAACGGTAGTGGAAAGTGGTCTTTATGGGTGGCTTCATTTAACATTCGGTAGTCAATGCATATACGTCGCCCCGTAACCAATCGAGTAGGAATTAACTCATTTTCATCATTTTCAACAACGGTAAAACCACCCTATTTCGGTACGTAATGTACGGGGCTTACCCAAGGACTATCTGAGATCGGGTAAATTAATCCGGCGTTAAGAAATTTTTCAACCTCTTTTTTGATGACATCATGGATCTTTGGATTCACCCGTCTTTGGTGTTGAACCGCCGGTTTGTAGTCCTCTTCCATAAGAATCTTGTGAGTACAAAATTTCAGGTTAATACCCTTGATGTCGGAGAGTTTCCAAGCAATGGCTAGCTTGTGTGACTTCAAAACCTTTATGATAGCGGCTTTTTCCTCGACACTTAAGTCTTTAGCAATTATGACAGGTAACTTGTCGTCACCTTCCAAAAATGCGTATTCGAGATGAGGAGGCAAGTCCTTGAGTTCGACCTTGGGAGGTTCATCAGTTGCAGATTTATCAGTTTTAGCTTCACAAACTTTAAATTCTTTTTGAATTTTAGGCAAATAATTTCCTTGAGTGGGAGGGGGAAATGATGGATCATCATTGAGAAATGCTTCAAGAATAAGAATATCCCCCTCCGGATCATAATAAGAGTCATCAACTTCCGGTAAAGTTGGATCATCTTCGATAGCGAATAGCGAGAGAAAGCCGTCGACTCCTCGAGAAGGGAAAATCACTTATCCCCGAAGGGAGTGAGAAGTCGGAGATGAGTAAGAAACGAGATCGGGTCATAATAAGGAGTTTGAATGCATCGGGATCACATCGGAGGGAAACCAAGAAACTTTCTTGAGGAATACTCCTCAAAAGCCTTTCCAATGACGTCGATTGGTTAACCGAAATTATCATATAAATTAGAGGAGTATCTCGAAGTTTGATCAAGATTGAATGTTATGGCTTCTTTTCCAACACGAAGAGTTAATTCACCTTCGTAAACATCAATCAAAGCACGTCCGGTCTTTAAGAAGGATCTCCTGAGAATTAGGGGAACTCGAGGATCAGCATCAAAGTCTACGACTACAATGTCGGCCGGGAATTAGAACTTTCCTACTTTTACGTCGACATCTTTGGCGATACCGATCGGTTGGGTAATCGAACGGTCCTCAAGTTCAAGAGTCATATAAGCAGGAGTGAGTTCTGAAAGAGAGCATTTTCCACACGGATAATGGCATGAGATTTATGCTAGCGCCAAGATCGGCCAAGGCTAAGCACTCATCCATTCCGGGAAAATCACACGGTATGTGAAATTTGCCGGGGTCTCCAAGTTTTTTGGGTAAATTTTTTAGGAGAACCGCCGAGCAATGCTCATTCAACGGAGTTCTAGCCATTTCACTTAATTTTTCTTTGTTTCCAGTAAAACTCTTAAGTGTCGAAGCAAATTTAGACATGGGAATTAAAGCATCCGCGAGGCTAATTTTGAAACTCAAATCTTTAAAAATTTCGTAGAATTTCAGAATTTGGTCATTAACTTTTTCACGGCGCCTTTCATTATTACGTCTCGAAGGATACGGAATTGACGGTTTCGGGTTAGGCATCGGAGCTCTAACAGGAGCAACAACGGGCTCAGAATTTGGTACTTGAGGTTGAACATGGACAACCGGAGGTTGGACGTCTTTGGGACTTCCGTTATTAGTAGGAGGCACCATGTCCTTTGTCACCTCAGTTTCATGTTCCACTACTCTAGGAGGAGAACAAGTAGTAGTAGGAATCGTGGGTCCTTGATAAGCAACACCGCTTCGGGTGGTAATACCCTTCAAGTCTACCTTCGGGTTAGTAATGGTATTACTAGGGAGTGAACCCAAGCCCGAAGTAGAAGCGGTATTGGAATTCACAAATTTAGAAAGCATGTCCGTTAAATTGGTCATTTAATTTTACAAGTTTTGATTTTTATTTTGCATATTTCTCATAATTGCATCATTAGCTTTGACGTAGTTTTGAAAATCATCTTTCGACACACCTTGTGTTTGCGGAGCCGGAGCTTGGTAAGGTGGAGCTTGGGGAACCGGGGGTTGATTAATCGGGGGTCGATAAATTTGGCCTTGGTTGTAATTAGTCCCCCGGTTTTGGTTGTAACGGTTTTGGTTATTTCCTTAGTTTTGTTGAACGGGAGGAAAACCGGGAGGTCTAATTTGATTAGCAATCGGGGCTCGGTAACCGGTATTTCCTTGATTGAAATTAGCTGCGGCGGCTTGGGAAACATATTCTTGAATATTGTCACGATAAACGTTGCCATCGGTGGCGGGACAATTTTGGTAAGAATGAGCTCCACCGCAAGTAACACAACTTTCCTCGACTGCTTTTACGGGAGCGGGCGCTTGGGATTGGTTTTTCTTATCAAGAAGTAAAGCTTTCACCATATCTTTAAGTTCGGAAACATCGAGAGAAATACCGGGGGTGGAAGAGCTCGAACTCACTTTGGCAACAACCGATTTGTTACGTGAATTACGAAATTTAGATTTGCTCTCGATAATTCTTAGGCAATCCCGAGGCATTTTATCCAAAAAATTACCATCCGCGGCGGAATTCAACGAATCTTGATCATTAGAGTTCAAAACATTATAGAAAGTATCGAGTTGATGTAATTCCGAAAATCCATGATGTGGGCATGCCCGAAGAAGATCATTGAATCGGTCCCATGCCTCGTAAAAAGTTTCATCAAATCGTTGTTGAAATCTCGTGATTTCATTTCGAAGATTTGTTGTTTTAGAAGGAGGGAAGAATTTGTTGATGAATTTCGAAACAAGATCATCCCATGTAAGAATCGATCGAGGTGGTTCTTTTTCAAGCCAAATCCGGGCGGCACCCTCACGTTTTTTGGTTTTAAGTCGGGTATGAATACCCGGTATATTGTAAGTACTATATATACCCACTTCAACTTGGAAGATCAAGCTATTTATATTTCATTTCATAGAAAACACTTTCTCTCTCTAAGATATTCTCTCCTTAAGATGTTTTCCTCTCTCTATAAACTAGCCAGAATCCAAGAATCGACCCCGGTGTTATGATATAGGATAACCACAATTGTACAGAGCTAATGGGATGATTAGATCGTGTGTATGTGCGATTTCTTGCTTGATTTAGATCGAAAAGTGTACCTTTGAAGGCACCTAGCTCGTTTTTTGAAGATCTCCGAATTTTGTTGTTTGTTTTGATAAAGTTTGGGTGTTTCTTAGTAGCTATACCATTATGGTATTGTGTAGTGCAAAAGAAAATCAAGCAAAATCGTTCAAAAGGGTGATTTATAGTGATTTTGTTGTGAAAAAACCATGTCCGTGTTCACTCTGGAGAGTTTTGCCAGAAATTTTCTTCCGGCGGTTTGCTAAAAATGCTTCTTTATTAAGTAGGTTACCAACTCTCTGACAAAAACACGGCGGGTTGCTTAGGTGGTTGAGTTCTCAAGAGCGGCGAGTTTGGTTACTAAGCAGCGGTTATTGCTTACCAGCGGTTTGAACAGCGGCGAGTTGCTCAAAAGAGGCGAGGTTGTTACTGACTACGCAGCGTTTTACTTCCCAGCGGGTTTTAACAGGTTATCAGCGGGCTGAATATATTAAATAGGAAATTTCTTAAGGAGAACTCTGCGTTTGAAACTCTATACGGCGGTTTGATTAAAATATTCTTCGCGGCGGGTTGCTTTGTAACAGCGAGTTGACTTCGGCGAGTTGCCTTAAAATTCCACCAGCGAGTTGCCTTATCTCTTGCAGCGGTTTGGTATCCTTTGGCGGCGAGTTGAGCTTCTGTCTTAGAAATTTGAAATATTTCAAACTCGGGATTTATTATCACTAAAACAAAATACGAAAACGTTAACCTCACCACTTTTAACGTACACTCACTATATCAGATGATTCTGATCAAAACATATCAATATCATAATAATACAAGATGTCCTAGTATGCAAGAATACATCCAGTGTGCGGTTCTGATACCGCCCACAATTGCTTGATAGAACAACTTTGAATACTTGGCAACAACGTATACGACAGTACTGTCTAGGAAAGGATAATGGAGAGAATATTATGAAGTCTATTAAAGAAGGACCATTTCAGATGGGAACAGTCTCAGATGTTATTACTGGAGGAACCGAGGGTGCAGTTCAACAAGGTCCAGTACGTGCTAGAGTCCTTAACGACCTTTCGGCTGAAGAAAAGGAAAGGTATAAAGCTGACATTCGTGCAACCAATATCCTACTTCAGGGTATACCAAAGGACATCTACTCACTCATCAATCACTATACTGACGCTAAAGACATTGGGAAAACGTGAAAGATGATTCTGGAAGGTTCTGAGTTAACCAAGGATGAACAGGAATCTCAGTTATAACATGAATTGAAACACTTTCCGTCAAATCACAAGGAGAAACCATTCAAGGATACTACGTTAGGTTTTACGAAGCCATTAATGACATGAGAAACATCAAGATTACCATGTCCAGGCTGCAGCATAAACTCAAAGTTTGTGAACAACATGTTGCCTGAGTGGAGTAGATTCATAACTGAAGTCAAACTTAACAGAGGTTTGAAAGAGTCAAACTGTGATCAGTTGTATGCCTACTTAAAGCAACATGAGGTGCATGCTAATGAGAACAGAATTATGATGGAAAGGTTCGGTCAACCAAATAATGATCCTTTGGCACTAGTGTCGGACGCCTCAGTTCAGCAGTATCCAACACAATCATCCAAGTCAAAAGAACCATCTCCTGCTGACAACTTTCAACTGGACTCAGGAAGTTCCTCAACAGAAAACTTGATTGAAAGTTTATCCAACACACTTGCCCTCCTCACTCAATCGTACAGATCACATCTTCCTCAAACTAACAATCAACTTAGAGCTTCGTCTAATGCAAGGAATAAAGCTATGGTTCAGGACGGGAAAGTTGTGGTTCAAGATGTCCGTGGAAGATACAATGCGAATAATCAAGGAAGACCATTTCAGAGAAACAATGCAAGAGGAAATGGTGTAGCTGGGAATGTAGGAGGACAGAACAGAGGAGGCATGATTAATCCTGGTCAAGCGAAACCCATCAAGTGCTACAACTGTAACGGACTAGGGCACATTGCACGTGAATGTCCAAGGCCAAAGCGACTTCAAGATTCAGACTACTTCAAGGAAAAGATGCTACTAATGCAAGCCCAGGAGAGTGGAGCAGTACTGGATGAAGAACAGTCGTTGTTTCTTGCAGGGGAACAGGTTACCAACGTTGATGATGATGTGGATGATTCAACCGAGAATGATTTGGCACTCAATGTGGACCATATTTTTGAAGCTGATGAATGTGATGCATTCGACTCTGATGTTGATGAGGGTCCCACTTCACAGACCATGTTCATGGCAAATCTCACATCTGAAGATCCAATCTACGATGAAGCCGGGACATCATATGACTCGAATAATCCATTTGAGGTACAAGATCATGATACCTTTGTAGATCATATGAATGAGTATCATGAAGTACACGAGATGCAAAACGATGTACAACAAAACTACGTGTAATGACATCTGATACGTGACTATACGAGTATAGTAATATTATTCCGTATGATCAGTATGTGGAAGACAACAAAGAACATGTTGTATAATGTAATGCATCTTCTGTACGAAATGATGCACTAATGACTATTCTCGATGAAATGCATGAACAGGGTGGTATCAAAGTAGATATCAAAGAAGCCATACAGGTAATGAATGGACTTCCAGTGACTCCTGAACTTGCGAGATATAAGAAACTCGTCTGTGAATTGAAAAACAGGGCAAAGTTTGAATTACTGATAGAGAACAGAAAAATTGATGAACAAAAATAAGAATAAATAATCTCAGACCGAAATAAAAGGAAAACGTCTTTAAAATCTGACTTCATTCAGGCACAAATACTCCCATAGATTCTACGTTCGAACCATTATAAGTCAAAGAACAAGAGGAAGTACACTTGAAAAAGAATTTCAAACAAAAAGAAAGACAAATTCCTTGAAGATTTTTTTGGACATTAAAGAAGCTAAAAGATAAGATTGAATGATAGATGTATACAAACAGGATTAGTCTGTTCAACCGTCACCATGTTGTGTAAACGCAAAATCATTTTTATGATGAAAATCACAAGGTAGCAAGAGGCTACAAAAATCCCGTAAGTTCTCGCTCCAGTAGAGCAAAGCAAGCTCAGTCTGCTCTGTATAAATGGTCCATTACTTGTCACTACCAATCATACACCCACTGTTCATACATGACTCAGAGGGATAACTCGTGAGTTAGCTGAGATAACTAGAATAGAATGCTGTTGAAAATGCAAAGCCCTCTCTGTGTGGAAAATAAGTAGAATCTTGCCCACCCCCCCCCCCGATTACTCGAAAGAGAACTTTCTTGCTACCTTTGCTCCCCAAAGAAATCTGACCCCGAGAACAGATATTTTTATGTCATAGAACAACAACATGAAAAAAGCTGAGACCTTAGCTCCAAAACCAATTTCACATTGACAGTGATCCACCCAATATCTCCTGTCAAGCTTGTCCCCAGAATTCTTCCAACTAAAAGTCAAGTGAAGATTAATCTTTATGTACTCACACAACTTTTTACTGAATTTGACAAAACTTGCAAAACTAGAATCACCCCATCAGGTCTTACAGAGGGGGAAAGAGGTTTTGAGAGCAAAAACGAAAAGATGTTACCATCACCTGAAGTTATTTCATTGTTTTTCAAACTACTTAAAGAACACTTTGTTGGAGTTCCAACACAGCCCTCTTTAAAGAAGTTCAAGAAATGGAAGACATTTTTGATCAAATGAATAGACGAAGTGGACAAAATACTGTAGACAAGCAATGTGCTGAAATTGAAAAGAAAAACCTTCCTCATTGAAAATAAATCTGATTGTTTTGCTTGTCGACGTCAACGCTGAATGAAGTGTGAAAAATCACGTTGTCTAGATCTTGAAGCTGACATGTCAAAGTTCCATGATGAGGTCAAAACTTATATCAAAACTTGAAGAGGGAATACCTAAATTTGCAATTCAATATCAACATCATTCAAGAAAGTTTTGATAATAAAAATTCCACGAAGCATCACAGGAAGCTCCTGATTTTAACTCATTCTTTAAAAACAAGAATCCTCGAACATCAGATTAAGAAAAAGAAATTTCGTGAATCGACACTTGAAAGATCTAGGTCGCTAGTGTGAATGACAAAGTTGTGAGCCTTTATCTGTAGAGTCACAAGCTCTTATTGAACAAAATGATTGCGATAGAGTAGAACTAGAAAAGGTCAAACAACATTACAAGGAATTGTAATGACTCAATTAAGATCACGCGTGCTCACACAAGTGAAAAGACATCCTTACCAATGATTGAATGAGAATTGGAGTCTAAAAGGCCAATTGCGAAGCAAGAGCCTTGTCTCACTAGTGACTATGTCAACCAAAAGTTTAGCTCCTGGCATGGTATGCCATGACTTTAAACCCATCCCACATTCCCTTAAGAATAATAGAGTTCTCATTTAAACTATATCAGCCATGCTTAAGGAGAGTGTAGAAACGTTAGGGAGTATTGTTGAGGAAGCTAGAGTAGTTTAAACCACTGGATAGTTCACTTAACTAAGCTTGCCGATACTCTAATTTATCTCAGGAATTGTAGAATGTGTGATTGCACTTGCCTAAAAAGTTCAATGAAATAGATAACAAGGCCCCTCTACCGTCTGTTACTAGGAAAAAGCAAGTTAAATTTAGTGATAAACCATGAACTTCTTCTAGCTAACATACAGAAACACAAGTGCACCAGATAGTTCAACTGCCTACTATCATGTGCTTCCCTCTACAGAGTAAACGATTCCACTGAAGCAAGCCGGGTCAAAGCTAAAACGCAATCCAAAGAAAATAAGTGGAGCAAGATGAGCAAGTCTACTCGTGGACTTCTCGTAATAGGAATCATCGATGTCGAACAAATTACACTCCCCCAAACTAAAGTCATCGGACTCACTTGGGTTTGAAACAAGGGTCTCAACACTAATCGCCTCCGTTTCCGGAGTAGTGTTAATATGCCCGTCTCCCATTATGAGTGAATCCTTAGGCTCTACGTTTTGCGAAACGGGAGTGTGAATCGTATTCGGATGAACAGCATAAAATCCCAAATTATCGTCATCATCGTCATCACAAGTAACAGAAAGCATGTAACGACAGGCAGCAGCATACTTTTCATCTTCGTAAGCTTTCTCCTTTTTTCGAACTTCACTTCCCCATATATTAAAATCTTGCTTAAGTTTTTGAATTCTAATTTCACAATCTCTCTCGTATTCCTTATCAATCTCCTCTCCTCGAAATCTTTTATAACCCAAATCATTTATTATTTCCTTAATCTCTCTATCGACCAATTGTTGTTCATGTATCATTTCCTCGATACTCATATCCTCTATTTTCTTTCTTTGATCTTTCTGGATTTGGTTAGAAATGTCTTGCTTAAGTGGTTGAATTTCATTAAGGATTTGTAAATCCTTAAGAAGACTTTGCAACAATGCTTGCAAATACTCAGGTTGAGTTTGCTCCTCTTCCACAACTTGCTTGATTTTCAAAAATTTCTCCTCCGCAAGCAATAACTTGATGCTCTTTTCATTATGAGGTATGTGATCATACTTCATCAAGAAGCTTTGCATAGATTCTATAAGGTCCGCTTGAGCATGTAGCATTTCCATACTTGCTACTGGAGGAATCTGATAAGCATCGGAAAACTGCGGAGGTTGAAATTGGTCGAAACCGGAAGAATGAAAATACTCTTGGTTCATCGGCTGACATTGGTAAGTCTCATGAGGACCTCCACAGTTTTCACAACAAAAATATTGTTGTGGAAGAATTTGTGAATCATGTGGGAAACAATCAAAATTTTGATTATAGCACGGTTCTGGCTCAGAAATGATCGGATCTTTTGGTGGACAGTTGTAACCGAAATGAGCACCTTTTCCACAAAATTCACAAATGCATTTTTGACAAAAAATCCCATTTAATGAATCACCGCACTCATAACAACAATTATGATCGATTTGTGGAGGATCTTGTGAAATATTCACACCGGGGTCTTGATCAACAACGCTTGGCTCTCGAAGAGCATTAACAACGTTGGTATTGTCGTCGGATGATTCAGAAGTATTTTGAAAGTCTTTGAACATTCCATTTTCAACACAATACGCAAGCAAATCTTCATCGAATTTCTTTCGTAAAAATGCACATCCACGACAACTCGGACCATCAACCGGGGTTCCACATCTTGCACAACACGGAGAAGGGTCGGGTTCGGGAACAAGAATCTTGTCATTAAGACTCCCTATCGAACAACACTCTTTAGTGTACCAACTTCCACAAGTTGAACACTCTTTGATTGAATATCGGGATTTTGAACGATTAAGCGCCATAAGAATTAAACGTTATCGAGGATAAGGAAGATGAGAATTAAACAAATCAGAGGAATAAGAAGAATATTTTTAGCTTTTTCGAATAATACATAAGAAAATTTGAGATTGAGAAGATTCTTTTTGGGGGGAATTAAATTACAAGCTTCACGATAAGTCTCTAAGAGTACGCACAAGTGAGCGGAAAAGCTTAGCGAGCCGCAATGACTACTTAGAGAATAGCTATCACTTTCCCTTAAACTCACCTTATAGTTTGTAAACTTAAAGGTCCGTCGTACCTCGCAAGTACTTCACGATTTGTTTTGTTGTTTATTGGAATGGTTTAAGATGGATAACAAGTATCCAAATGTTTATTATATATTTTTCTTAATTCGATAGGAATCGAATTAATGAATTTTTTATATTTTTCAAAAATATAGCAAAATAACTTCCAAAGGAAGGATCTTCGAAACTCTACTTCAACGAATACTCTTCAATAATCGTTCACGACTTCCCCGGCAACGGCGCCAAAATTTGGTTGTGGTAAAACAAATTTAATATACTTATATAGTATTAATCTCGTAAGAATTTCTTTCCAAAATACTTCTCAACCAAGAGAAATATAAGGTAAAAATCTCACAAAAGAAAACACAATTCGTATATTTTTATCCGGGAAGTACTTATCCTCGGGTCGTGTCCCAACGAAATCGTGAATTGAGAATTTAAGAATGATTCGGATTCGAGTTTAGAATAGTAAAGGATATTTGATTTGTTGATTACACTACAAATTTAATAACAAGAATTGAAAAACAATTAACTAGCACAAAATTTAAATGCACAAAACGTAATAAACGCGAGCTAAAACTGAAATTTAAAAACTAAAGCACAACTTTTAACAAATTTAATACCTAAAAATCACAAATTTAAAATGAAAATTTTAGGAAAAAGAATTAGAATTTTTTATGTATTTTTGAATTTTTTATGATTTTTCTAAGATTTAATGATTTATCAAAAATAAACTTTTTCTAAAAATTAACACTAAAATTTTTCTTTTATTTTTCAAAAATACTAGATTTAAAATGAAAATTAATGCAAAAAGAATTTTAATTTTTCAACTATTTTTCTATTTTTTATGATTTATCTAAGAAAAAGTAATTACCTAAATTCTATTTTAATTTCTAAAAAATACAACTTTAATGAGAAAAATATAGAAAAATGCTTTTTATAAACTAATTAAGTGCAGAAAAATTATAGAACAAAAAGCCCTAATTTTAAAACCTCAATTGAACCCTAATTGGATTTATTAAAAATCTACCCTAATTACTAATAATACTATTAATAATAAAAAGGAAAATTAAAAGAAAATAGGAAAGACAGGGTAGGAAATGTAATAAAAGAAAGAACAGGGTAGGCGGGGTAACTTTAGTAAATTTACACAACAGTTAAAACAGTTAACCTTGAACTTTAAGAAAAATACCAAACAGACCCCGCGATTGTGCTTATTTTTTTGCTTATTAAATTTTGAGAATTAGCAAAAACTTAAAACTACAAAGTTGCTTAACAGCTTATTCTAAACAACTTTAATAAAGGCAATATGAACTTTTACCCAAAGAATAAGCTGAAAAATAAGCTGTAAGTTGCTGTTTACAGAAAGTGCTTGTTTGCTAACTTTTTAGGATTTTTGCTTATTGAGAACTTAATACTTAATAAAACTTGAAACTAAAAGATGCTTGATGAAGCTTAAGATGTGTATTAAGGGATTCTAAACTATTATTAACCTGTTCTTAACAAATTTAGAAAGAAAATGAAAATGAAAAAGTGCAAAGTTTAATGAAACTGTTTTAAGAGCTTATTTCTCTTAAGCTAAATGCTTATTTTAGGACCTTAGGAGCTGATATTTTGGAAATAAGCTAACCTAATTATCTTAAATCTACCTAGGTATAAAGATTTTGCAAAGTTTTCATAGAAATAGAAACTAATCAAAAAGTAAATTGAAGAGTCTAAGCTGAAATGATGTGTGAAATGCTGATGTATTTTGCTGCTGGTGCAGTATGCAAGGCTCAAAGATGTAGGAAAGAATTTTAAAACTAACTTGTAACTAAATGATCCTAAGTGAAAACTCAACAACCTTTAAGTCTAAGATGCTTTTAAACTCACAAATTTTAAAGTAACTTCTACTGAAAAGTCCCCTGGTGCTGGCAAGAAATTTTAACTCCACAACTTTTAAATTCTAAAGCCTAACTTCTAAAAGCTGTTTAAAACTTTGTTATACAACCTAAATGAGCTAATTAAAAAACTTTGACAAACTATGGTTGACTTTTTGAGTCAATTAAGGCAATATCCAAACACTCCCTTATTAATTCTGTCAAACTACTTTACACCTAAAACCTTCTAGACTCTAAAACTTTGTAAAGCTTTTTATCTACTTATGCTAGAATTAACCTAATTAAGCTATTTAAGAAGTAAAACTACTAGCTTATTAAGAGAAATAAGCAAGTTACTCTATAAGGCTTAAACTACTAGCTATGACAGAAATGAAAATATGAAATCTAAATGAATTTTAAGGTTTAGAAAACTTAGAATAATGACAACTAAAAGCTATCTAAACTAAATGCAACAGGAATAAGCACAAATATAAGCAAACATAACTGAAATAAGCTAAATGAAGTACTAGGTTAATTCTAACTTGGAAATGAGAGAATTAAACCTTATTTTTGAAGAATCTTCACACTAGAGCTATCCAAGAGTAGAAGCTCAGTGTTCCTAGATGGCACCTTGCCTCTAAACCAAAATAAGCTAGATTTTAGCTTATTTTCATTTGTCCTTCCAAATTGAGCTTATCACTTCTTAAGTATCCATAATTTGAATGTAAATGAGTAAGAATGGTAAATATATTGCTTAAGACAGGATTTGAGCTAAATTTGGGCTTATGAAAAGTAATAAGCTCTTATGAGCTTATTTAAAGCTTATTTGATGAATTCAACTTCAAACTTAAAAACAAAAGATTATTAAATGTGTAAATCGACTTTTATTACTGAATTAAAGAAGTACAAGTGAAAAGGAAATGATTACAAGAGCTGAAAGCTTAAGTGCTTAAAATGAAAGCTTAAATTGCTTAAAAACGGGAAAATTACAAAGTAAATGTTTAAAAATAAAATCAACAACAGAAATATGAAGTCCTAGCCTTCTATTTATAGAGGAGGGGTGAAGAGAGGGAAGGATTTCTAGAGGATTCCTTTAAATCACAGCCCTTGATCCTTTGAAGTCAATTTGTGGCCGTTGGATCATAAGAGTGAGGTGTTCGATCCAATCATTGGATGCCACGTGTTGGTTTGTGAGTGGGGAGAGTGTATGAACCGGTTTTATAAGAGAAAAGGGAGCGGGGTGTGGGAAATTTCGGGATTGGGTTGTGTTGATTCTTGGCGGGAAAGTTGGTTGAGTTTGTTAGGCTGTTGCGAATAAGCCGGGTGAATATTTGAATGTTTAGAGGGTTGGCACAATAGGTCCTTGTGGTTGTCTCCGCCCTTGTGTAGTTTAAAACATGTTTGGAAATTAACAGTTTTGGCCCTTGTGTCTTTCTTTCTCTTTTTCTTCTTTATAAATCAACTTTCACTCTTTGGCAAATTAAGTCCTTGAGACTCCTATCTTCAAAATAAGCTCTTTAGACTTTGGAGACTTGTCAATAATGGCCCTTTGACTTTATCTTGGGTCTTTGACTTCTTTGTTTCTTTCTTTGACTGAGTTTGACTGTGTCGGGCTGATCCGGCTGTGATTTCTGGCTGATTTCTTTGTCTTGCTCTTGACTCTTTGTCTTTTTCCCGTTTCTTGTCGGTTTTTGATCGTTTTTGCTTCTTTTTGTCTTTTCAATCCTTACCTGCACAATTGGACACAAAAGCACACATTTTCTATTCTTTTGGCATTTAATTGGCTTTTATTTGGCAAAATCCCGGGTAAATTAGTATACAATTAAGCAAATATCAGTTGCCAACGGCGTGTTGCTAACAGCGGGTTGCCTTAAAGGCGGGTTGTCAAACAGCGGGATGCATAATGGCGAGTTGTCTAAACAGCGGGTTGCATAAACAGCGGGTTGCCATAATTTTTATTATTTTAATCCAACAGGTAAACCGCCGTCTCTCGGCGGTTTGGTCGAATATTTTATATTCTCGCGGCGGTTTGCTCAATTCTCCTAACGGCGAGTTGGCATTCTGCATAGCGGCGGTTTGGGCTAAAATTAATATTTTGACCCATTTGAGCCCAATAATCTATCAAGGCCCATTCGAATGACCCAGTTGCTTTTCTAATCCCCATCCGGGCTTAGTTAACAAGTAATTGATCCTGTTGGATAATTAGTTGATTTTAATCAAACCAGAGCTACAACTGTTTTAATCAATCGTGCAGTTAAATGACTGTTATCAATGCTAACGCTCTCTCTAACTTCGTTTCTCTGCGATGTTTGTCTTCTTTGTTAAATGCTCTTTTGCAGAATACGAATAGCAGACAAAAATTCCCGCTCAACCTACTAGAAGAAAGATGAGCTATTTTGCCCACGCTCACAGTGGTTAACAATCGGGAAAAGCAACCTTCTGTTCAATGCTCAAAAGATCCAAAAGAACCCCATCTTTCAGATATCAGTGGACATTCTGAAGAATACCAACTTCTTCCAAGCATTGACTGCATCAGCAAATGTTCCTGCCATCTACCTGCAACAGTTCTGGAAGACAATGTCATTTAACGACAAGACTGGGTTCGATCTAAGTGCTGATCTTCTTAGAAAGGCATTAGCGATTACTCCTGTCAACCCAGCTCACCCATTTGAATTACCTCCGTCTGGTGACACGGTGCTAGATTTTGTTAATGAGCTGGGATATCCTGAACCTGTAGAACTTGTCTCCAGTATACGGACGAATTATGTGTATCAACCTTGGAGGGCAATTCTAAGCTTGCTCAACCAGTGCTTGACAGGAAAGACTTCTGGCAGTGACAAACCCAGACACCCAGTTCTGCAAATGCTGTGGGGAATCGTCACTCAAACTAATATTGATCATGCAGAGCTGATATGGGAAGAGTTTATTCAAGGGATCCAGACATTTTTCTCACACAAAGCAAGCCACAAAGCCAGTCTGAAGAACCCAAAGAAGAAAGTAACACCTCTCCTCATCCCGTATGGGACGGTTTTTCCAAAGTGATAATATTTACTTGGCACGTAATAACTAACATCCATCGACGTCCTGATTCTGCGGTCATATCATGAGATGATTATGTTTAGAGAATTTAAAGTTTGTGCCCTAAAGGTGAGTCAGTAGAAGTTTTTGGAATGGCAATTCCCGATCCCTTGATAACAGAAGCCATTCGACAATCCTCTTATTATCCCACGTATGTGAAAATGGTTGCTGAGAATACGAAGAAAACCCCTCAAGGAAGTGCAAGCGTACAACCTGCAACACAGCGTGCTACACCCAAAAAGCAGACAACCTCCACACCAGTCAAACAAACCAAGCCAGCTCCTCCTCCGTCCAAGAAACCTTCCAAGCGTAAGCTTCCTCAGAAAGTTAGAAAGGGAAAGCCTGCTTTCCAACTTGTTGACGAAGAAGATGAAGCTCAACAAGAATCTATTCCTCAAAGAGAAGATGATGATCCTGATCTTGAACTGGCTAAGAAGTTGAGTTTGGAAACACCTCAAGAAAAGGGAGAAGGAGAAGGTGATAATGCTGACCTGGAAAGGGCTATCAAGCTTAGCTTAGATCCGGCCTTTCTGCCACAAGGTCGGGCACCTGTTGGAGGAGTGATGATCAGGGATCCAGTATCCGAAGCAACTCCCAAACTGCATGAAGTAGTAGGCAAGGGAAAGGCCGTTGTATCTGAAGAACAAGTAGCTCATTCCCTGATCGATCTGTCAAAGAAGAAAAGAACTACTGATCAGTTTATCCTTGCTAGGCGTGATCAATCTCCTCCTGATTCTACAACTGGACCTTCTTCTCGACCCGATGATGATACATCAGAGAAGGTGATCCATGAAATCTTAATCAAAATTGAATCAGAAAGAAAACTGAAAAGTGATACAGAAATTTGGTGACTCCTAAAATGTGAACAACGTTCAGGTGAAATAGTCTCGTCTACCGTAACTGAGAGTAAGCATTCTTGTATCAGACATGATGAAAAGCTCATGAGCTCAGGGCTGGGGACCAGACCTGAGCCCATGCAAGAAGACCAGACAGGATCAGACTCTGGGAAAAAATTACATGTGTTCTCTTGCTGGACCAAACCCGAGCACATGGATGATGAATTCATTGCAACAGCCTACCCAAAGGTCATGAAAAACTGAGATCATAACAGGCGAAACGTGTCATTCAATGATAAACCAGAAAGTTCATTCTTCTTTGTCTGGTTTCTTATGTCTTCCCTGAAAAAAATCTCGATGACTCTGTTAATTTGGGATAATTTCTTCATGACAAACCATACAGAAGATTGATCGGGGAAGAAATTAAAGCTAGAGAGGAGTCTGATTCCACTATACCTGATCCTAGTCATCAGACAGTAACGTCAACTCCTCCCGTGATTGCTCCCTTCACAGATGTCACATCTTCAGAACCATCATTACTGGTCACTCCTCCACCAATCAACACTGAAGCTACAACAATCACCACATCTCTCCCTGAAATCACTCCATTCATCGCCCTTCAGTTAAGAGTAGCAAGATTGGAGCAAGAGATGTTTTAAGTGAAGAAGACTGATGTTTTGGCTTCAATAGATCCAAGTTCCTACGGCTGTTGGACTAATTATCTAGGAAAAAAATGATGATGACTCTCATTAAGGTACTTGAACGACACACTGGCATTTAATCGAGAAATCTCTGAGTTGCTGGCCCTGAGTCTGTCAAGAATCAAGGAATCGGAAAAGAGGTCCGAAGGGGAGATTACAAAGACCAAAAAAAGGAACAAGCTGAGGAGAAACAAGATTCAACTTACTCATCCACTTTTTCGTTTTTTTTTTTTTTTTTTTTATTTTTATTATTTTACTAGGTCAACTGATCGTAAGTTGACATTAAGAGTTTGTTCTAAAGAGTCTCTCTTCAGTCACTGAATAAGAAGAAGACTGCAACAAAAACAAGCCAAATACCGTCTTAACCATGCTCTCATGGAGCTCTGATAGCGGATGTGAATGACGCAGGATAGGAAGTTGCAGACAAGGTGAAAGGACCACAAGAGAAAGCATGATAGGGATGATGTGATGATGACGATGGATGACGGATGAAGGCCCTTCAGCTGGATTCAACCAGGGTACCAAGAGGGAGGAGATTGAATCTTGCCTGCTTCTGGTCATGTCTTTCAGACTAAACCTCCTACGACAAAAGCTGTTGACCAAGCTCAAAGAAAACAGGGAGTCTGGGCCTCTGCTTCCAAACAACACCCATCTCCTCCTTAACTGGAGGCAGATCACTGACACTATAGAGAGCTGGTGTTGACTCTTCTGAGACACAGAATCTGATCCCGAATCAGAAACATTCTGAACAATCTTCAGATGACATTTCAATGCAGGATGAAGGGAATGTCTCAGATATGGAAGACACTGACAACGCTCACATTCCCAAGGTGTCGACCACTACGTGGTTTAAGCCGATTCCAGAAAGCGAGAGACCTGCTACACCTGAACCAGAATGGACCATTCCCCCGAATGATTTCCCGGAGCCAGAACATAACTGGGCAAATGCATACGCCACAACGTATAAAGTTCCTGATGAAAACAAGCTTCAAAGGAAGACGTATGATATTGGGTCATTCATCAAATGGTTCTGCAGACGAACAGGAAAGAAGAAGCTCTGCAAAGCTGATTTAGAAGGTCCAGCATTCAACCTTGTTAAAGCCTTTCACAAGAACAACGTCTTTCTTCAATACCAGATGGATGAATGCCATAAGCTGCTGACAAATAAGGTTGACTTGAGTAATCCTGAGGGTCATCAAATTCCACAAAATATAAATGAACCACTGCCCTTAGGAGGACCACCAGGTCAGGTAACTATTCAACCACAATTCTTCTTCAATAAGGATCTGGATTATCTGCTGACAGGTGACAAAGAGCGAAAAATTGCCTTATCCATATCCAAGCTCAAAGCCGCTCGTTACCTAGACTTTGGCCTTGAAGAATTAGTTCCATCGTTGTGGGTTGAGAGTGAACGCGAATATGACATCAGTGCGGTCTATGGCATCACTCACTGGTGGTTTAGGAGGAAGGAATTCTATATCAACAAACACAGTGAGTCCTCTGATCGTGAAGCAGTCAGATCGCAGATGCGAATTCTCAGTGTGATCAGTGTCAAAGTGTTTGAAAAATATGGATACAACTATCTAAGAGAGATAATTCTTCGCCGAGCTGATTACCAAGAATACAAGATCTCGGAAAAGGATTTCAAAAATCTTCATCCAAATGATTTTGAAGATCTGTTCCTGTGTACCAACTTCCGCAAGTTGAACACTCTTTGATTGAATAACGGGATTTTGAACGATTAAACGCCATAAGAATTAAACAATATTGAGGATAAGGAAGATGAGAATTAAACAAATCAGAGGAATAAGAAGAATATTTTTAACTTTTTCGAATAATACATAAAAGAATTTGAGATTGAGAAGATTATTTTTGGGGGGAATTAATTTTTTAGTTATTTATTAGGAATGAAAACAAAAATATTTTTGGTAATCGATTATTACAAGCTTCACGATAAGTCTCTAAGAATACGCACAAGTGAGCGGAAAAGCTTAGCGAGCCGCAATGAATGCTTACGAGATAGCTATCACTTTCCCTTAATACTCACTTATGTTTGTATACTCAAGGTCCGTCGTACCTCGCAAGTACGTACGATTTGTTTTGTTGTTAATTGGAATGGGTCTTAAGGATGGATAGTAGTATCCAAATGTTTATTATCTTTTTTACTTCAATTCGATAGGAATCGTATTAATGAACTTTTTATATTTTTACAAAAAGATAAGCAAAAATAACTTCCAAAAGGAAGGATCTTCAAAAACTCTACTTCGACGAATACTCTTCAATAAATCGTTCACGGACTTCCCGGCAACGCGCCAAAATTTGGTTTGTAGTCAGAAATCAAAATTAATTTAGTAAAAGAGTTACTCTCGTAAGAATTCACTTTCCAAAATACTTCTCAACCAGAGAAATATAAGGTCAAAAAACTCCCACAAAAAAAAAACACAAATTCGTATATTTTTTATCGGGAAGTACTGTTCCTCGGGTCGTGTCCACGAAAAACGTGAAATTGAGAATTTAGGAATGATTCGGATTCGGGTTTTGAATAGTAAAGGATATTTAATTTGTTGATTAACACTCAAATGTTAATAACATGAATTTGGAAAAACAATGAAATGCACGAAATTTTAAATGCACAAATTGTACATAAAAGCGAGCTAACAAAATATTTTTTTTTGGAAAATTTAAAAACTAAAACACAACTTTTAACAAATTTAATACCTAAAAATCAGAAATTTGAAATGAAAATTTTAGGAAAAAGAATTAGAATTTTTTATGTATTTTTGAATTTTATATGATTTTTCTAAGATTTAATGATTTATCTAAAATAAACTTTTTCTAACAATTAACACTAAAATTTTTCTTTTATTTTTCAAAAATACTAGATTTAAAATGAAAATTAATGCAAAAAGAATTTTAATTTTTCAACTGTTTTTCTATTTTATATGATTTATCTAAGAAAAAGGAATTACTAAAAACTATTTTAATTCCTAGAAAATACAATTTTAATGAGAAAAATATAGAAAAATGATTTTAAGGTACTAAAATGGTGCAGAAAAATTATAGAACTAAAAGCCCCAATTTTAATGACCTAATTGAACCCTAATTTGCCCAATTAAAACTAAACCCTAATTTTATTTAAACTAAAAACTAAAATATTAAATCTATTTTATTTAATAAGAAAGACAGGGTAGGAATTGCAATAAGAGAAAGTGCAGGGTAGGCGGGGTAACTTTGTAAAATTTACACTAAAGAGAAAACGGGTAACCCTAAACTATGGAAAAAGTACTAATTAGACCTCGCGATTGTAGCTTATTTAGCTTATTGAAAAAGTGCTTTTCAGAAAAAACTTAAAACTACAAAGTTGCTAAGGAGCTTATACTAAACAACTTTAATAAAGGCACTTTGTATTTTTATCCACTACATAAAGCTAGAAATAAGCAAATTGAAACTGTCACAGAAACATAAACTTTAAAAGCTTATTTAGCTTTTTGCTTATAAAAGGCTTATTACTTGATGAAATGAAAGGACAAAAGAAGCTATGTGTAGCTCAGGATGTAAACTAAAGATGTCTAAACAAACTTTGGCCTAGCTTTTACAAGATTAACAGAGAAATTAAAACTAAAAAGTGCAAGTTTATAGGCTTTGAAACTGTTTTGCACAGACAATAGCATTGGCTTGTTGTTGCTGGTGCAGTGTGCTAAGAACTTTTAAATGCAAGTTGAATTCTCTTCTACTTTCTAGCTTCTTGTTGTTGAACCTACATTACCCAATTTTTAACCATACAATTCTTTAAAAACACTAATAACCTACA
This sequence comes from Tanacetum coccineum, assembly GCA_026074375.1. Lineage (NCBI taxonomy): Eukaryota > Viridiplantae > Streptophyta > Magnoliopsida > Asterales > Asteraceae > Tanacetum > Tanacetum coccineum. Next base: position 24,281 of record BQNB010031096.1, read on the forward strand.
GCAACATTGAGATTATTCCTGCCCTGGTGCTAGAACTAAATTTTTAACTCTAAACTTTGTAAAACTATATTCTAACCTTTCAATCCTGCTTAACACTTGCTAAACTAATCTAACACAACTAAATGATAAGGTTTAACAAGGTGATTTTGACTTTAAGAGTCAAATAAAGCATAATCCAAACACTCCTTTATAGACTAGCTGTCAAAACTAAATGAGCTTAAAACTTTTTAAAGACTAAAACAGCTAAAACTTTTTAGCTACTCATTCTTATACTAGCCTACTTAAGCTATTTAAATTCTAAAAGTTCTAGCTTATGTAGAGAATTTAGCTAGTTACTCTACTAGCTTTACTAATAACTTTGGTAAAAATTTAAGGAATTAAAGCTAAACTGATTATAACTAAAAACAGCTTAAAAACTAAACATCTACAAACTATTTAAGCTCCCACCCCCCCCCCCCCCTACCATGTTACATTGAGGATTTGAAAGAAATAAGCAATTTGACATAAGCTATAAATTTGCTAAATTGAAATTCAAAAAGGTAACCTGAGTATATGGAGTCTCAGCACAAGAGCCACTCTTGTAGAGTGAGTTGACCTCAGATTATTAAACGATTGGCTTCCAAAGCTCAAACCAAAAAGCATTAAGTCTCAATAAGCTAATTTTCAGCTTATTTCTTCATAGGCTCCAAAATTAAAACACAAATTCCTCAAGTGATCGTGCTTTGCTTTACAGTGAACTAAAAGGAGTAATGACCTGTATAAGAGCAAAATTGGACTGATATTTTAAGCTTATGAATAGTATAAGCTCTAAAGTGTTATTGAGAGCTTAAGAATGAAAACAGCTTAAAATGGAAATCAAAACACTAGGAAACTTGAAAGCTGAAGTATATTACTCAAATTCGTAAAGTACAAGTTGAAAGAAAGAAAGATACAAGAGCTTTAAACTGAATTTTAAAAAAATGCTTAAAAAAATTGCTTAAAAGGTAAAAAAAAAAACATTAAAAACTAAAAACTAAAAACTAACTCCTAAGGAGTGATCCCTGTGCTCCTATTTTATAGAGAGTAGAAAAGGGAGATGAGAGAGATTTCGTGATCTTCTAGTTAATCACAGGCGTGGATCATTCATGTAGCTTGTTTTTTGGCCTTGGATTGGATTAGTGAGGTGTCTAATCTAATCATTGGATTACCACGTGGATGGTTTGTCTTAGATTGCCACATGATATGGATTGTCGGACAGCAGGGACCAAATCTGCCGATCACACCGTTCGCACCCCCCCCCTACTCATCCCACCCCCATGCCATGCAGGTTTAAAATGCTTATAAAGGACAGCGGGGAAGGGTGATTGTTGGTGCTGGGTGTTTGTGAAATTTTGGGCCGGAGCGGGATCATACCCCCGCATCAAATATCTAGCCTACCCATCATAACATAAATATCAACTACGATCCTAACCCCGCAATCACCAACCGCGAAACCACGAAAATCACACCCCCCCCCCCCGCGTCCGCCGCCTAGTTCCTGGCCCCCTATAGGGTGCGACAAACCCCGCGGGGGTGTGGGAGTTTGTTCAAAAGTTTGGAAAGTTGACACAATTGGTCCCCGTCTTATATCCCGCCCCCCCCCCCCCATTTTTAGTGTGTCCTAATCACACAGCGGTTTGACTAATGGCGCATTCGGTTCTTAGTTTGTTCCCGCTAATGTAGAGTTAAAAGAAGTTTGATGATGTGCAATTCCAGTCCTTGTGACTTTGTTTCTTCTTTTCCTTCTTAATAAAGACACTTTCAACACTTGGCAAATTAAGTCCTTGAGCTTTAAATCTTCAAATAAGCTCTTTAATCTTTGAACACTTGACAACAATGGCCCCTTGACTTGACTTTTGGCTTTTGACTTCCTTTATTTCTTTCTTTGACTGAGTTTGACTGATCCGGCTGTGATTTCTGGCTGATTTCTTCGTCTTGCTCTTGACTCTTTGTCTTTTTCCCGTTTCTTGTCGGTTTTTGATCGTTTTTGCTTCTTTTTGTCTTTTCAATCCTTTCCTGCACAATTGGACACAAAAGCACACATTTTCTATTCTTTTGGCATTTATTTGGCTTTTATTTGGCAAAATCCCGGGTAAATTAGTATACAATTAAGCAAATATCAAAATTCCCCAAACTAAAGGATTGCCGTGTCCTCACGCAATGTTATGAAGTGTACACTTTGTAAACTAAGAAGTTTCCAAAATGCCCTTGTTTAGAACCTTTTATGAATCACCTTTTAAAACAACTTTCACTTTTCTCAAAGACTTTGCCGGGTCCCAAGTGGACCCAAATTTGCTGGTAGCCGGTACGAGAGTCGGAATTCCAAAAGGAGATTGATTTTGGGTGGGGGTTGAAAAGGATGAAGTAGCACCAGCACCAAATGAATACTTTGTTAAACCACAAGTATTAGATGGACCAAACACCACATGCGATGTAGTAGCAGAAGGTGTAGGTGTCGTAGATGCCCCGAAATTATATGTAGTACCAAATCTAGAAGACATTACCGGGTCCCAAATGGACCCAAATATGCTGGTAGCGTGTCCACTAGTGGAATTACCATATTTACCCTGTAATGATGCAGTCATGGAACTAATACCGAAACTAAATGACGTGCCGATAGTGGAAGCTGAGGACGAAAAAGGAGAAGTCCCAGAGGTAGAAGATGAGATGGAAGTGGTCCCAGAGCCAAACAGAAAAGACACAGACGGTGTAACAACCACCTGTGTGTTTGCCTGAGATCCATTGGAGACATTGAAGAACGACGCCTTTAAGTGATTCTTAGTGGTTGAAGTAACTGCTGGAGAGCTAAATCCAAAGAGTCCACTTCCGGTGGTGGTTGTGGTGGTGGTTGTAGAAAAAGGTGTACTACCAAAGGGTGAGTTGGATTTCAAATCCTTGTGATTTATAACACTGGTGTTCCTAGTTTCTGCCACTGAAATTGTTGGTGTTGTTGAAGTAGCAGAACCAAAACTGAAAACTAGAGCTCGAACACACGAAGGGATAGCTGGTGGTGGGGTAGAAGTAGAGAAGATAGCAGCAGGAGTACGGGTGGTGGTGGTGGATATACCATTTGTCGGTGTACCTGGAAGAGCAGTAGAGGCTGGAGCATCTAAGTTTCCAAATATGTTTGCAACCTTCTCATCACTCCCCTTTCCATCCTTGGACTCGGATTTCCCAAATATATTTGCTGGCTGCAGATAACACCCACTTTCAGTCATGTTGGACTCGATACATAATTATGTTTTGTTTAGCATATTGTATTGCTTTAATACATAAGATTCTAAAAGATTAGAGATGCATGAACATATATTATATATTAAAAATTATCATTTTTCATATATATCGAGTCATGGCGAATCTTTTGTGTTTTTAAAGTGTGACTTAATGCAACACAAAATATATAAATATTCATTTTTCATATATATCGAGTTTACAAAAAGTGTGGTACATAATTAATAATGTTTAAAAACTATCATTGAATTCAATATACTTCATTTAGAAAAAAAAATTGGAGTTAAATCCAAAAGGGCGTCATGCCTCACGTCTAAACGCGCCTTTTCACGCCTCATCTCACGTACACCTAGAACTGACGCCTTTGTCTACTTCGTAACGTGGATGCCATGTCTCGCCCCTTTTAAAACCCTAGCAGTAGCTATGAGAAGTAGTTGTTTTTATATTATAATAAAGTTTGGTAATGTTGTTGTAAGTGTAATCATAAAGTATAAAACAATTCTTAAATGCTCAACGTTTCTCAATGCTCAACTTTTCTAATTGCTACTTCATAAAGCGTTAAAAAATGAGCATTTTGGAAAAAAAAAATAAAGCTACTTGTTACTTGTCAAACGAGCATTAAAAATCACAACGCTCCTTACTTATCACTTCTGAATGCTCTAACACTTTGCTCCAAACATGCCCCTAATATGAGCGAGCCTGTATCACGTGCGTTTTTCTCAATAGTTTCACAACAAAAGTAAATATATAGTAAAAGAAATGCGTTTGTAAGATTTACAAATGTGAAGATTCTTAACCTTATACTGGAAAAAAGTTTTAATGAATTTTTTATTTATTTGTTCATAACGAGGTTTTGCGCTCGCGCTACGATGCGGAGCGTGAGGTTTTACGTTAAGGATTAACTTTACAACCAACGGATAACCTTAGAGACACATTGCTCGCCCCAAGGATAAATCACGAAAATGAAGGACCAATTACGTAAAATCTGTGTTGGAGTAATTTTTTTTAATATTAAAGTTTTTATTTAAAAAAAATATTTAACGGTATGTAATTATATATTGTAGGCTCATGTTTTTCATAAGCCATATTTTTCATTTTTAAATATAACTAACACGTCATCTTTAACGTTTGATATCACTCATATGACATTATATCTGAGTGATTCAAATTGATCTAAAATCTATAACTTTTATGTTTTAAATTTTTCTAATTCAAACTTAATATTTGTCAAATTTATGGTTAAAAACGCAAAATGTTCATTTTTGTAAAAAGTTAACAAATTAATAAAACATCATTTTTTTAATCTTACATTAATAAAATGATTAGTGGTAAATTAGGGTACAAAAAATAGCGCGTGTAGCACAATTTTAACATTAAAAATCTAAGCTAAACATTTCATCAAACTTCTTGTGTGCAACAAGTGTGTAACAAATATGACTTAAACTTCATGTTTAACGTGTGATATCTCACTCATATGTCATCGGATTTGAATGATTCAAAAAAGTATCTAATGAGTGAGACAATTTATAACTTTCATGTTTTTAGTGTTTCACGATTCGATATTTATGAATGTCAAAAATAGGATCGAAAATGCCAAAAAAATCAAGAAGATCAAGACATATTTAATATGAATTTTTTTTCAAAAAAATATTGAAAAAGATTAAATTCTAGTAATTATGATAGGATTGTTTTCTTTTTTCATCTTAATCGGAAAGGTTACAAACATTTTTTACACTTTTTATTTTTAGGGAAATGCTAAAAACAGCCCTAAGGGTTGTTGTTAAGCAAATACTTTCTATTACAATACAACCTATGAATGATTTTGATTGGATGTAATCTCAAAGAAAGTGGAGACAATCCCGGAATCAGTAAATACACAATTGGTATTTGATTGTGATTGGTTGAATTTCAAAAACCTTTATTAAGACGTTCCGAGTAATAGTGTTTAGAGTTGGTTGATTAGAGACATATCGGTTCCCGACCATAATAGACGGGTGTGTGACGAAACTTGTTTTAGACTTTTAGTTTAACTTAAAATGTGCATGTACGATAGGGTCTTTGTGTTGTGATTGTTATGGTAAAAGTTGTGTCATGGCCTCATAGAGATTCTCGACTTATTTGTCCAGTCTTTTGGATTTGTCGTCTTTGATAAACGCTATATTAAGTAGTACTTACTAGTTACTAGTAGAATAACGTCGATTTAAAAGTGGTGGAAAATAATGTCGTCGATTTGAAATAACTTACTCCACGATTGTTTTGTATTTTCCTATGATCTTGTCTTACGTTGCGTTAGAATAACATGGTTTTTGCTGTGTGTGCTTTTGCATGTTTGCTAGCGGATATGACTTGGTTTTTAGAATAATAGTAGTAACATGTGAAAAAGTATGACCAGTTGAACTTAACAACACAATGAAACAATAATTTGTGACGGAATGATTAACCAATAGTCGAATGATTACAATACGAGGAAGACTGAATATCAAAGAGATAAACAATCTCAAATAATGTGGGGGAGAATACAGGAATGATAATAAGGTTTATATGACTTAGAGATGATACCCTGTTTGTTGTGTTGTTGTGTCTGAACCATAGCCCGGTTATGAGTATTCATACTCATGATCTTCACAGAAAACTTCAACTTTAGTCCTCTTTATTCTTTAGGTTGCAAAGGTAGAATCATTGTCTTTATTGCATAATTAATCCTTGCAACTTCGCTAATCATACAATAAAAACACAATTAATAATATGCTACTACTAACTTGCGAGAAAGTTGATTCTGAAAGTTACCAGGTTAAAATGCTCCTTAAACCATAGATGGCAAAAGATATTGATAGCGCCAATATGGGTTTTCAATTCATTATAATAGTTACGACTCATATCTTTCTACACTGTTATTAATGAGCATTTCAACACAGGAATTAGTGTAAAGAGACTCTATACTCTGTTTCAGAAATAATTTGAGCATATAGGATAACAAATTGAGCACTATCAGCCATTATCAATTATAAAATACACTATAATTAAGCATGTAATTCATACCTGAAACCATAAAGCTGAATCACACATTAGCAAAAGATGGAATGAACTGAACGCATCCAAAAAGATCGTCATTTGGTCCCAAATGAGAGATTGTGCCGAGAGTCTTTGACACGATTTTGTATTGAACAACCTTTTTATCTAGTTTTATCACAAGGAAAGAATCTTCTTCTCTTTCTCCCAAAATACAAGACCAAATACTCCCCGTTTTGGGACACGGCTTTATAATGTCATCAAAATTAACAATGTACTTCCGTAACCATTGAGAATATTCATTCCTCTTCTCAAAAATAGTAACATGTCGGGAATGAGGATCGTCTTTACCAACAAGGAGCAAACAACCACCAGACTCAAACAACTTACAATCAAAACTAAGGTTTTCGGTTCGGTTTTCGGTTTTGATTGGCAAAACCATATACAATCCGAGTGAAACGCCCCTTAAACGACCCAAGAAAAAATTTCAAAAAATTTCTCATAATTTGACTTTACTAACAAACTATATAAAATTGAAGACACACTTTGGAAACAGCAGCATACACAAGCTCAAATACATTTATAAGGAACATATATCACAACCCCAAAGTGAAAACTTAAAGCACAAAAAAGATATAAACCTTCTATGAACTGTAGTCAATACGCCGTATTCATTAGTTGAATACGCCGTAGAATACTCCGTATTCGTAGATACGGACACACTGTATAGATCAAAGTATGAATACGTCGTATTCATTAATTGAATACGTCGTATTACACTTAGACTTGTAATACGCCATATCAGTGGCCGTATTGCCCAATACGCTGTATTCATTAGTTGGATACGCCGTATTGGTACCCTGATACAGAACACCTGCAGAATCTGTCGAATTCTGCAGAAACTCAAAATACCAAAAACCCCAACCTTCTGTAACATATCTCAAATGACCCTAAACCTACACTTTTGACAATTTATGATTCGGCTATAAGTGCACCAACATAAACCACTTCAATAACAAGATAACGGGTCATATTTCACTTAACCCAAACATCATTAAACACATTACTACTAACCATTCATAACCTTAATATCATTTACACTTGACCCATTATCATATTAACTAAAATGATTTGACATTAAAAGAAATACAAAGACCCAAAAGTAACATAATTATACCAAAATAGAAGATTGACACTTGGGGCTTCAACGTTTGTGATTCTTTGATCCAAAAGAGGGGTCCTTCACTTATCAAATCAACAATCAACTATCTAAGTCATAACTATTCCTTCTCCTTACCTTTCTCCACACCACTTGTACCTATAAAACATTCATCAACTAAACTATAAGCAAAAGCTTAGTAAGTACTTGACCTAAACTACATTCAACATGTTATAGTTAGTAATTAAACTAACCATAACACAACAAGGAGGATATTCATAGCACTTTAACATACCTTTAAAAAGCATAATAATTATGCTAACAATTACATTTTAGCATTGGATCCAAGCTAAACAAACGTACATAACTCCTTGCACATTGGATTACAACATCATAATTAACATCATGATTTCATTATGAGTTTAGTCAAGATACTTATCTCACTTGAGTCTTTAAATTCCTACTTGAACACAAGACTTGCTTTCTTCTTGGCTTCCTACTTGTATATTTACCCTAATAACATATAATTAATGTTTAGTATCATAAATTATTAACTCTCAATCACTTTACCAAATTTAATAACATGAACCCTAATTTTAAAATTGAGAGATTACTTACTTGAATGTGAGGAGAGAAATTAAAGGTTTCTAATAGCTTAATCTCCCTTCTTCCTTGTTTAATTTTACAGTATTGATGGAATCCCTAATTTCTCTCCTTCTTCTTGTGAATGTCGACACCAACCACACACACCTACACTTTTTGGAAATGTGCATGCTAGATATTTCATAACTTTGATATTTACATAATTAAGTTTGTTCCATTGGCAATTCTAGTCCTCCAAGCTCTATTTCTCTTACTTTAGGCATTTATATTTAGATAACTTTACACTTATATATTTCTAACTTATAACTTTACCATTTTCATATAAAATGCATTCTCATAACTAATTATATTATTTATACTATAAAATAATACCTTAACGGGCAACGGGTGTTACAATTCATCCCCTCTAAAATGGGATTTCATCCCCGAAATTTATTCTTGAAATAAATGAGGATATCTAATCCTCATCTTCTTTTCTGGTTCCCATCTAATGCTTGTACCCTTCCGATGCTTCCATTCCACTTTAACCAACAGGATTTCTTTGTTGCAAAGTTGTCTTGATTCCCTTCTCAAGATTGTTATCGGTTCTTCTTGAAAGGTTGACTCCAAATTAATTTCTGCATCATCCAAAGTAACCGCGCTTGATTCATCCACAAGACATTTTCTTAAATAAGACACATGAAAGGTATTGTGTATACCTTTCATTTCTTTGGGTAATTCTAGAGTATAAGCTACCTCCCCGACTCTCTTTAATATCTTAAATGGTCCTATAAACCTTCGGCTAAGTTTTCACTTGTTCTTGAACCGCATTACACCCTTTTATGGGGAAACTTTGAGCAAAACGAAGTCTCCAACATTGAATTCGATTTGTGTTCTTCTTTTATTAATAGAAATTTTCCACCTATCTTGTGCCTCCTTTATTCTTTCATGAATGGTTTCTATCTTCTTGGTTGTTGCTAAAACCACATCCGTGCTTTCTAACTCCCTACTTCCTACTTCATCCCAACATACCGGCGTTCTAAATTTTCTTTCAAAAAGCATCTCATAAGGTGGCATCTTAATACTAGCATGATAGCTATTATTATAAGCAAATTCCACAAAGGTAAATGGTCATCCCAATTTACACAAAAATTGATTATGCAAGCTTGAAGCATATCTTCCAATGTTTGAATGGTTCATTCACTTTGACCATCCGTTTGAGGGTGAAATGCCGTACTCATGTGCAACCTCGTACCTAGCTCTTCTTGAAAATCTCGCCAAAAATTAGAAGTAAATCGTCCATCACTATCCGAAACAATAGAAACGGGTACTTCATGACGTGCAACGATCTCGTTGACGTAGATTTTTGCCAACTTATAAGCGGGTATTTTCTCTCGAATATGGATAAAATGAGCGCTTTTCGTTAATCGATCTACTATTACCCAAATTGCGTCATGCTTCTTTGTTGTCCTTGGTAGCTTAGTTACGAAGTCCATATTAATCTTTTCCCATTTCCACACCGGGATTTCTAGCGGTTGTATCTTTCCATACGGCTTTTGATGTTCGGCCTTGCCTTTTAAGCATGTCAAGTATTTTTCTACATACTTCACATAATCTCTTTTCATACCCGGCCACCAATAATTCCTCTTCAAGTCAAGATACATTTTTGTAGCCCCTGGATGGATGGAGTACTTTGACTTGTGTGCTTCTTCTTGTATTAACTCCTTGACGTCGCTTCAGAAAGGAATGTAGATTCTTCCTTGATGAGTCTTAACTCCCCCAAGTCATGTCTTTCTAAAATAGGGTATGTAGGATGTAATTCGCTCACTCTTCTAATTTTCTTCCTTCAACGCTTCTAATTGAGCTACCTTGATTCGGTAGAAAAGGTCGGAAGTAACAATCATTGGTAACGAGTGGATTCACATAACTTTCTCTCTTTCCTTTTGCTTAACGCGTTCGCCACCACGTTCACTTTACCCGGATGGTAACGTATTTCACAATCATAATCCTTGAGTAAATCCAACCACCTTTGCTGCCTCATGTTTGGATCTTTCTTCTCTAGAAAATATTGAAGACATCTATGGTCGGTGTAAATTATAAATTCTACACCATAAGGATAATGCCTCCAAATTTTCAACGCAAAAACCACCGCCGCGAATTCAAGATCATGAGTTGTCTAATTCTCTTCATGCTTTTTCAATTGTCTAGAAGCATAAGCAATAACCTTGCCTCGTTGCATAAGTACGCAACCAAGACCAAAATAAGATGCGTCACAATACACAACCATGTCTTCGGTTCAATTCGGTAAAACGAGTATTGGAGTTTCACATAGCTTCCTCCATAAAGTAACAAAAGCTTCTTCTTGTTCTTCACCCCATACAAAAGGTGTATTCTTTTTGGTAAGCTTGGTTAATGACGATGCAATCTTGGAAAAATCTTGAATGAATCTTCTGTAATATCCCGCGAGACCTAGAAAACTTTGAATTTCACCAACGTCTTTAGGAGTTTACCAATTCATCACCCCTTCGATTTTAGCCGGATGCACCTTGATACCTTTGGAATTTACTACGTGACTGAGAAATTGAATTTCGTGTAGCCAAAATTCACATTTTGCAAACTTGGCGTACAATCTTTCCTTTCGTAAAGTTTCCAAGACTTCTCGTAAGTGAGCTTCATGTTCCTTCTTGTCTTTAGAATACACGAGAATGTCGTCAATGAATATAATAACGAACTTATCTAACATTGGCCTACACACGCGGTTCATAAAATCCATGAAGATTGCCAGTGCATTTGTTAGGCCAAAAGGCATAACCACGAATTCATAATGTTCATAAAGCATTCTAAAATCCGTTTTAGGAATATCTTCTTCTCGGACTTTCAATTGATGGTAGCCCGAACAGAGATCAATCTTTGAAAACCATCTCGCGCCTTGGAGTTGATCAAAGAGATCATCAATCCTTGGTAAAGGATATACATTTTTCACCGTGACCTTATTTAACTCATGATAATCTATGCACATTCGCATGCCACCATCTTTCTTTTTAACAAATAAAATTGGAGCTCCCTATGGAGAACTACTAGGATGTATAAAACCTTTATTGAGTAATTCATAAGCTGACTCATTAGCTCTTTCATTTCGGACGGAGCTAAACGATACGGGGTTTTAGCTATAGGAGTTGCTCCCGGGATAAGATCAATTCGAAATTCGACTTGCCTCTCGGGTGGAATACCCGACAAATCTTCCAGAAAAACATCGAGAAATTCATTCACAATTGTAACATCTTTAGCACTTTTCTTCTCGACATTTGTATCTATTACATGCGCCATATAAGCTTGACAACCACGAGACATATATTTCCTAGCCTTCATCATGAAACATAATTTAAATTCACCCTTCCTTTTATCCCTATAAATAATTATTTCCTGACGTTGAGGATTTACTACCCGAACAAGTTTTTGAGTACATCAAAATATTAGCATTATACCTATCGAGCCAATTCATGCCTATCACAATATCAAATGCTCATAATACAATAGGAGTTAAGTCGATCTTAAAAATACTGTCATCAATCTCTATTTCCACATATCGATACACTTTTGACACTACTACAATTTCATTACCGGCTATTTCTACTTCTAAAGGAAAAGGAAGTTTGTTTGGTGGAGTGGATAGATTTTTACTAAATTCGAAAGACACAAAAGAGATACTTGCACCCGAATCGTATAATACACGAGCGGGTATAGAGTTAACAAGGATTGTACCTGTTACAACATCACGCACTACTTTGTCTTCTAAGGTAGCCATCATGTAAGCTCGAGCCGTTAGAGTGGGAATCCCCGTCTTCTCTAACTTTTCTTCTTTGATTGACTTCAAGGGTTTAGCTTCAATCGCCTTTGGATTCGGACATTCATTTGATTTGTTTCCTAATTGATTGCAATTGTAACACAAGATCATCGGCTTCTTACAATCCTTGCTCATGTGGTTCAAAGCACCACATTTGTAACAACCCGGTAAATTTGCTCGACATACTCCAAGATGAGTTTTATGACACTTCTAGCATGGTGTCTTAACTTGAGTTCCACCACTTCTTCAGCTTTGATCTTTTTAGGCTTCTTAGCATCTCGGTCTACAAAATCAAGTTTTCTCTTAGTCTCCTTATTCTTCCTTCTTAGTAAATCCGCTTCTCTCAACTAAGCCCTACTTAGAAGATCTTCTAAAGTAGTGCATTTGAATGGGGAGATTACTTCTCGAATGTCATCACGTAGCATTCTTTGAAACTTCTCGACCTTAAGCTTTTCATTCCCGTGATACTCGGGACAATAACGAATTAAATCGTTAAACTTTTTCCACATCTCATTCACCGTCTCATTTGTTTGGATGAGAGTTTGGAACTCTTCCCTAATTTTATCAACTTCTTCCACCGATGCATATTCAGTGGTAAATATTTCTTTAAATTCCTTCCAAGTACATGTACCTATCCATTCCTTTCCTTTTTTGAAAATTTTTCCTTCCCACCACATTTTAGCACTATCACGAAGGAAGTTTGAGGCAAAGTTAACCTTGTTCTTCTCTTTACAACAACTAGTGCGAAAAGCACCCTCAACCGCGGATAACCATTTAGTACCAGCAATCGGATCAAGCGTCCCATCAAACTTGGGCACATCACATGCCGTGAAATCACGGTAGGTTGCCATTTCATTTCTAGAATCGTTCATCATGCCACCCTTTTTAAGCTCTTCTAACTCCTTTCGTATTACTTCTTTAAGATTATTAGTGGTTTGACTTATGTAAAAAGGCATCACATTTTTAATTGCCTTTCCTACTTGCTTATTTATCATTGATCTTAAGGCTTTCATCTCTTCCTCCGTGAACCCTCCATAATTGAGGCCCTCAAAATCAGAGGAAGACTCGTTTTCACTTTCATTATGAATTGCATCACCTATTGGAGACTCGGCTCCCTTGGAGGTAGAAGCTTTCTGGACCTCCTTATGACGCTCATCAACCTTCTTTTCTTCTTACTGAAAATAACAGTTTAAACTATTAAGCATTGCTTTACATTTAATTTTACTTATTTTAGATTTTCACTCTTAATCAAACCTATATGTACAATCCTTACACTTTCGGCTATACATATGTATCGTATTTTTATCACAACGTTGGCCAAGCGTTGTCATAAAAACACTCTACACATGTATCTTTGAAAGTTGCAAAGACTATACACATACTATCTATCCCTTCTAAAACGCCCTAAAAGTCTAAGTCTATGGAATCCTAACATCATATCCTAGATCTCTTAGACCAAGGTGGTATGTGCTTAATTACACATACCTTTTACCTTTAAAAACGAGCTAAAATAACCAAAAACGGACTTAAAACGCCAAAGTTAAATTAGAAGTGGGTTTGTGTGGAAGTGTTTGAGAGAGGAATGTGTTTTGTGTGTTTTAGCAAGAGTTGTACGTGAGATATACACAAATTTAACATGCCAAAGCTTTTATCAGCTTTTACAATGTCATACGCATGGGTTTGTATGAAAATCAATTTTTCTGCACCAACCATTGGCCAAAACACTACATACACATGACCTGTGACAAATCACTGAATAACCTATGGTGTGGAGTAAAGCAAAAGTTAAGGTACATGGTACTTGCTAGTTAATAAAATACATATTGAAGAATTGAAAACAGAAAACTATAGCCTGTTGCTTCTATGTGATTTAAATATGAAGACAAGGATGTACTGTGTTAAGTTAATATGCAGAGAAAAGAAAGATATAAAGGACAAAGAACTACTCCACATTGTTTATTCATATCAAGTAGGCTCTATATATAGCCTTTGTGAATACAACATGCAAGCAAGAAAATAGCAAATATAATCCACCTAAAAAACAGGTAACAATGACTCCTTCTAGCCAACGTGCAAATGCACATACATAAGACCCAGTCACAAGTTTTAGCAACTCAAACTATTAACTAAATTATTAACTAGAAACATAAAGACTTATTAAATAAACTATAGCCATGTCATGCATTGCATACGTGAACCCCGACATATAACCGATTAAACCCAACACATATACAGTACAAATACAGATGTTGTGTATTGAGAAAATGAGAAGTGTACGCATGCCAAACTCTTGACATATGCCAAAGTCACTAAGGCTCGTATTGGTCCGATGCTTCCCCTCGACTATTACCTACAAACCACAACTTTGGCATCATTGTTGTATCCCTACAAATACAATACTAACAACATGTACACTCAAACCATTAGGCTTCTTCAAATAAATGTTGACCATTGTATATGTCAGATGATCAATATATAAATAGTTAAAGTTTCAACTGTTTTATGAAAGAAAATGTATATAAAGGAAAACTACATAATCTTACGCATCATAAATTTATACGCATTGAAAGCAAGATGCAAGAAATGGAATCTAGGTTCATACCAAATTACAAACAAGTTCTGAGATAAACAGTGTCATAAGGGCATTATAGTCTCTTCATCTCAAAAATTCACTTTTCTCATTTCACTTATAACCAAATGTGTTTCTAGTCCTTGAATTTATATAAATTGTAATTACGTAATATTAATTTAAACGTAACGTAACGATTACCTGAATAAAAGTTTGTTTTCACATGAACATAGATTATCAAAAATTAGGTGATCACATTTTGAAGGATTAGGATTAGTAAGTTTTCAATTAACATTGATTATGCAAAACACCAAATGTAAGTAAATAACATCTATTAAGAATTTACTGTATATGAATTGTAGTTATGGTCGAGTTGAACGAAAACATCGACATATGTTACATGTTGCTCGTGCACTAAGATTCCAAAGTTCTCTTCCTATAGATTTTTGGGGAGAGTATATTTTCGCCGTTGTTTATCTTATTAACCGTACTCCTTCGTCTATCTTAGATGGGAAAATACCATACTCAGTTCTTCACAATGTAGAACCATCATATACTCATGTGCATAAATTCGGTTGGTTGTGGTATCACAATTTGTATCTCCTTTTTTTCAAACCAACCCTCAATCACATTATTTTATATTATCGTGTCTCGTATTTCTTTGTTCTTGAACCGAACCTCTAAAAAAAACGTATCGAGTTCTTGTAACGTAGGTTTACTTACCTACTTGCTTGCTCATAAGTATTAATTGTTGTTCCTTTACATCATATGATCTTTTTTAGAAACACAAAAATGATAATTATTGATGAAATAAGTGTTCTCGGAATGTTAACCATATGCATTACGAATTAGCCGTAACAGGCTACGTAGTATATACTGATGCAGCCCAAGTGTTGAAGAACAAGCCTTTTTGTTTCTAGAGGCACGAGACCGTGTGAAGAAAAGGCCTTGGTAACTTGGTGTTTCGGAGTTTCGTAGTTTCATAATTTACGTTTATATTTTGTGTTTCGTAGTTTACGTTTATATTTGTCTTATATCCCACATCGCCCTAGAAGGCAAACATGTAACACTCCATCTCCTATAAAAGGAGGTGCTAGGATTTGGTGTAGGGTATGGTTTAATATTTTGATATTGATAATAAAGCTTTGCTTTAATCAATTTATTCTTGGAGATTTTGCTAAGATTCTCTTGATTATCGGTATTCGTTTGAATCAACGATAGTTGGAAGATTGTTTCTGGTATTCATTGGAATCAACAGATTGTTATCACGTTATTAGTCTACATCGGGTTGGTATCTCTTCTTTTTTTACTACGTCAATTCGTGTGTTCCTTTATTTTCACTACATCAGTTGGTATAAAGAGCCGAAGTTCCTGATTAAGATGCCTCCAAGGAGAAATAGAGATATTAATGATATCTACGAACAAGAACTTGAGCAACGCATTATGGAAAGAATGGATGAGCGATTTAATCAGATTGTTGATCAATTGGCTAATCCAATGAATGGCATGATGAATCCAAGAAGACGTAGGGATCGTAACAGTCGGGGAAGTAAAGGTGAAGAGTCAGAAAACCCGTTCTTTTAGGGTGACAGTTCATCTTCTGATGAACAACCGACCGAGCCAAAGACAAATATGATGGGAGGATAGTAGGCGTTTGGAAATACGGGAATGAGAGTCAATATTCCTAAGTTTGATGGGAATACTTTGAATCCCGAGGGGTTCATTGATTGGCTTGTTGCGGTTGAAGAGGTGTTTGAATTCAAAGAGGTTTCTAAAAACAAAAGGGTTTCATTGATCGCTACCAAGCTATGTGATAGGGCATCCGCATGGTGGCAACAATTGAAACTGACTAGAGAGAGTTGGAAAGCCAAGAGTCACCAAGATAAAGAAGTTATTAAAGGAAAACTTTATTCCTCATAACTACCAACGGTTGATGTACCAGCGGCTACAAAATCTAAAACAGGGGACCAAATCTGTTGAAGATTATACAACCGAATTCTACCAACTAATTGCAAGGAATGATATTCAAGAGACCGATGATCAACTTGTCTCTCATTACATTGGTGGTCTAAGAGTCCAGATCATGGATTCTGTTAACATGTTTGATCCAGTGACACTGTCTGATGCATACCAACGTGCATTAGCTTTTGAAAAACAAAACCGACGGGTTAGAAGTTCATCTTCTCCCGCCATAACAGGAGGTAGTTCTGGTTCGGGTAACGTGACTTCTCGATTTGTTCCCAATCAGACAAAAGTGGGTGGTGGTAATATTGGACCAGTTTCTAAAGGGGTTGGAAGTAGTGGTTTGAAATGATTTAACTGTGGTGAACCTGATCATCGACAATCGAAGTGTAAGAAGGATGGGAAAAGACACTTATTTGTTGATGAAGAATGGGAAGATAATGGTGTGGCGGATGACGATTATAAAGAACCTCTAGTGTTTGATGATGATCAATATGAAGAAGAGATTATGAGTGGAGATGTGGGGGTGAATTTGATGGTTAGGCGCTCTTGCTTGACACCAAAGGCTGCTGGCGATGATTGGCTCAAGCACAACATCTTTCAGTCAACTTGTACCATTTTGGGTAAGGTTTACACCTTTGTTGTTAACCCGGGGAGTTGTGATAATTTGATAGCTGAAGAGGCGGATCAGAAACTGGGATTGAAAATAGAGAATCGACCCAAACCTTACAAGTTACAGTGGCTTAAAAAAGGTGGTGAGGTAATTGTTTCCAAGCGTGTCCTTGTTGCTTTTTCTGTGGGAACAACCTATAAAGATAGTGTTTGGTGTGATGTGGTACCCACTCCAATCCATATTACTCCGTATTAAAGGAGCAACAAACACAAACTACATATAATTTTCTAACCTGGTTGACTCGAGAGCTTTAGGATTCGAACAAGCACTTGGTTTACTATATGAAAGCCCATTGGCAGAAGACGCAAATGGTGACGCCCTTTCAGCACTTGTGCCAAACAATGGAAAGGAATTTGAATCTCTCTCTGGGACAACATTATCCATTGGCAAGGTCGCCTGTGGAAGAAAATTATTTTGTGTATTTGAAGTTAATGGAGGAGATGCACGAAGTTTAAACCCTAACCCCTGTTCACTAACAGAACCACCAAATCCAACATCAATTTTTGGAGAAGATACAGGCTTTTCAGATTCTTTGGGCTCAGCCTGCTCTAGAACTTTAACAACCTCTGGGAACATTTGTTTATTATTTTCAACCAATGCAGGGGTTCTAGAAACTCCCGAAAGTGTTGAAGTTGCAACGATGTCAGCCGCCAAAGCTGTCTCTTGTTTATATCTTTCAACCAACAATAAAGACACGTGCCATTAACTTGAGTCTCATCATCATCATCTGTCTCAAATGAATCATCCTCAGGTGCACTCATTTGAAATGCGCGCTTCTTCTTAGGAGGTTCAACCAATGCAGGGGTTCTAGAAACTCCCGGAAGTGTTGAAGTTGCAACGATGTCAGCCGCCTGTCTTTTGTTTATTACTTTCAACCAACAATAAAGACATGTGCCCATTAACTCGAGTCTCATCATCATCTAGCTCAAATAAATCATCCTCACGTGCACTCATCTGAAGTGGCGCTTCTTCTTCTGAGGTTCAGCTGGAAGCTTTAAGGGTGGCTCATTAATTCTAACAGCTAGTGCTTTATCTTTTGAAGTAACTGATAACTCACCATTGATTGAGCTCATCATGTTACGAGTAATTGGGAATTTCCTTGGTCCATTATCATCAACTTTTTCCTTGCCTTTGGAGGTGAGCTCTCGACTATCATGTTGAACCTCTGATTTCTGATTTATCGTTAGGTAAGATAGCAATTTCCGTCGAGTCACCTTCTCCAGATTTCTAAGAGCCTGCCATAGAGCAATATCTAATGTCCAGTTTCCCGTGGGTGATTTAGTTGAGCCTAGAACTTTTTCCATTTAAATCCATTTTCTCAAGTGCTAGCAATATTTTTTGGCTGTTATGAGTGGACTTTTTAGGAACAATTAGCATGAATCCCTGAGACCGAATCCTGGAAACCATGCATCTTGTGTCTCTATTTTGTTTCACTCCCTTTAACGATTTTTTGGTTCAGGCATCGTTCCATTAGAAGCAGTCGTTTCTCTGAAATCGCGTCGTCCGGCTGTTGAAGTGTCGTGTATCCGAGTTCTCTTTTATCTCTTAGCGTTAAGAGATTAGCTTTTTGTCGAGTTCTACGCAGTGGACCACCAGAACCCAAACCATGCATGCTTGTGTCTCTATTTTGTTCAGCTCCTTGTGCCAGGTTAGATGCCAGTTTAGTAGCCGTCTCAGTTGTTCCAGCAAGCCTGGATGATGAAGGTTTTTCCTTTGTTCTTTCAAGGTGTTCAAGTATTTTGGATGCCATCTAAGTCGACTCGATAGGAACAAATCCATAGCCTGAATTACGCATCCTGGTCTCCCTATTTTCCACTATTGCACTCGAATCAAATTCACTTTTATGCTTTGATAGAGAACTTCCTTGAGAACAAAGATCAGCTTTCTGCCGAATTCTACGCATCGGACCACCAGATCCAAGATCATCTAGTACATAGCTCCTACGCTTATCAGCCTGAATCAAACTTTAAAAATTAACAACATTTCATAGATTACATAAAAGTATGTAATAAAAACAAACATATACCATCTTACTTCCATTTGACCCTTCAAGTTCCCAAGCAGGCTGAGACGATATAAGTGACGGTGTTTTCTGCCGAGTTCTACGCATCGGACCACTAGATCCAAGATCATCTAGTACAGAGCTTCTACTCTTACCAGGCTGAATCAAACATTAAAAATTAACAAGATATCATAGATTACACAAAAGTTAGTAATAAAAACAAAAAAGTTCATAGAACAACGTTATCCATTTTGGATGAGTATTCTAATCACATGTATTTTACTGGGTCAATCTTACCAACAATAGTATATAATTAATCAAAATAAGTTTTTTAGTTGACACATGTGATGTATAATTTTGGATACTCGGACTACCCCTTTCTTTCTTTCCTTATAAACAATTAACAAATTTTCCTACTTTCGATTGCATCATTTGACATGTCTCATTGTTCTCTTATGGATATTATTTACCACTTAAAGATATGAAATTGAGCGTTTGACAAGATTGGGTGATGGGGATAAAGCGAATATTTCCAACGATTCTCATGTTTTGAGGCTTAAAGCATCGAAAAGTGGCCCTTTGAACAAGCATGCGGAGGAGAGGGAGAACTTCCATGCTGTTATATCAACTCCAAGAGTGAGTTTTATTCTTTTATATGCGCGTGTATACTCGTATGTTTATTTATGACTACATAAAAAAATGTTTATGAATTATACTCATACTATTCACCGGGGTCAAACCCTTTATCCAAAAAAAATTGTACTCATACTTTTAATTGACTTCTTAGGCCTTCAAAGAGGATGTTCCCTCACCTTAATGATTAACAATTCATAAACCTATTTTATGAATTCAAAAATAAACATACAGTATACCACGCACATATAAAAGAAAAAAAACCACACTCTTGGAGTTTGATATAAAAAACAACAAGTAAGTTCTCCTCATCCTCCCACTAGCTTGTTCAAAGGGCCACTTTTTGACGCTTTAAGCCTCAAAACATGAGAATCGTTGGAAATATTCGCTTTATCCCCATCACCCAATCTTGTCAAACGCTTAATTTCATATCTGTAAGTGGTAAATAATATTAGTAAGAGAACACTTCTCAATGAAAATATGGTAGATGAGACATGTCAAATGATGCAATCAAAAGTATGAAAATTTGTTAATTGTTTATAAGGAAAGAAAGCAAAGGGTAGTCCGAGTATCCAAAATTATACTTCACATGTGTCTACTCAAAAGCTTATTTTGATTAATTATATACTATTGTTGGTAAGATTGACCCAGTAAAATACAGTGATTAGAATACTCATCCAAAATGGATAACGTTGTTCTATGAACTTTTTTGTTTTTATTACTAACTTTTGTGTAATCTATGATAATCTTGTTAAAGATTTAATGTTTGAGACAGCCTGTAAAGTAGAGAGCCACTGTACTAGATGCTAAAATCGGTTCAGAAAACCCGTGCACTTATATCGTCTCATGCTGGGAAACTTGAAGGGATCAAATGGAAGCAAGATGGTATCTCTGTTTTGTTTAATAATTTAATTTTTTGTTTTTAATACAGTACTTTTGTGAAATCTATGAAAATGTTGTTAATTTTTAAAGTTTTGGATGCTGGTAAGCGTAGGACTCAGTACTAAGATGAATCTTTGATCTGGTGGTCCAATGCGATAGAATTCCGGTAGAAAGCTGATCTTTGTTTCGCAAGGACGTTATCTCTTTCAAAGCATAAAAGGTGAGATTTGATCGAGTGCAATAGTGAAAAGGGGAGACCAGATCGTAATTTCAGGCTATGTGATTTGTTCCTATCAAGTCGACCAGATGGCATCCAAAAATAACTTGAACACCTAGAACGAAACGTCCCAAATGAAAAACCTTCAACAGCCAGGCTAGCTGGAAGCAACTGATAGAGTCGGCTAACTAAACTGACATCTAACCTTTCATCAAGGATCTTGAACAAAATAGAGACAACAAATGCATGGATTTGTAGTTCTGTGGGTTCCACTTTGCGTAGAACTCGACAAAAAGTCTAATCTCTTAACTGCTAAATAATAAAAGAGAACTCGGAGCACGATACATCAACAGCCGGACGACGCGATCAGAACTCTTCCAATGAACGAGCCTGAACCAAAAATCGTTAAGGGAGCTGAACAAAATAGAGACACAAGCATGCATGGTTCAGGATCGGTCTCGGGATATGCTAATGTTCCTACAAAGTCCACTCAAACAGCCAAAAAAATATTGCAGCACCTTGAGAAAATGGATTTAAAGGGAAAAAGTTCAGGCTCACCTAATCCACCACGTAACTGACATTAGATATGCTCCAATGGCAGGTCTTAAATCTGGAGAAGGTGGACTCGCCGAAATTGCTTTCTTACCCTCACGATAATCAGAAATCAGAGGTTCACCATGATAGTCGAGCTGACCTCCAAAGGCAAGGAAAAAGTTGATGATAATGGACCAAGGAAATTCCCAATTACTCGTAACATGATGAGCTCAATCAATGGTGAGTTATCAGTTACTTCAAAAGATCAAGCACCAGCTGTTAGAATTAATGAGCCACCCTTAAAGCTTCCAGCTGAACCTCAGAAGAAGAAGCGCCACTATCATAATAGTGCACGGTGAGGATGATGTTATTGAGCTAAGATGGATGATGAGACTCGAGTTAATGGGCACATGTCTTTATTGTTAGTTAAAAGTAATTAACAAAAAGACAGGCGGCTGACATCGTTGCAACATACAACACACCGGGAGTTTTCTAGAACCCATGCATTGTTGAACTCCAAATAAAAGCGCGCCCTGATTCAAAATGAGTACAACTGATGATGATTCAATGATACAGTATGATGATGTATTAGACTCAAGTTAATGGGCACGTGTCTTTATTGTTGGTTGAAAGATATAAACAAGAGACCACATGAGGCTTTGCGGCTGACATCCGTTGCATACTTCAACACTTTCGTGAGTTTCTAGAACCCCTGCTCAGCAATTGGTTTAAAATTAGATAAACAAATTTTCCCCCCCAGAGGTGGTTAAAGTTCTAGAGCAACCTGAGCCTAAAGAATCTGAAAAAACCTGTATCTTCTCCAAAAATTGATGTTGGATTTGGTGGTTCTATTAGTGAACATGGTTAGGGTTTAAACTTCGTGCATCACCTCCATTAACTACAAATACACAAAATAATTTTCTTCCACAAGCGACCTTGCCATTGGATAATGTTGTCCGAGAGAGAGATTCAAATTCCTTTCCATTGTTTGGCACAAGTGCTAAAAGGGCGTCACCATTTGCGTCTTCTGCCAATGGGCTTTTAGATAGTAAACCAAGTGCTTGTTCGAATCCTAAAGCTCTCGAGTCAACCAGGTTAGAAAATTATATGTAGTATGTGTTTGTTGCTCCTTTAATACGAAGTAATATGGATTGGAGTGGGTACCACATCACACCAAACACTATCTTTATAGGTTGTGCCCACAGAAAAAGCAACAAGGACACGCTTGGAAACAGTTACCTCACCACCTTTTTTAAGCCACTGTAACTTGTAAGGTTTGGGGCGATTCTCAGTTTTCAATCCCAGTTTTTTGAACTGCCTCTTCAGCTATCAAATTATCACAACTCCCCGGGTTAACAACAAAGGTGTAAACCTTACCCAAAATGGTACAAGTTGACTGAAAGATGCTGTGCTTGAGCCAATCATCGCCAGCAGCTTTTGGTGACAAAGCAAATAGCGCCAACCATCAAATACAACCAACTCTCAACACAAAAACTCGTTGCTTCATATTGATCATCATCAAACACTAGAGGTTCTTTATAATCGTCATCCGCCACACCATTATCTTCCCATTCTTTATCAACAAATAAATGTCTTTTCCCATCCTTCTTACACTTCGATTGTCGATGACCAGGTTCACCATAGTTAAAGCATTTCAAACCACTACTTCCAACCCCTTAGAAAACTGGTCAATAATACCACCACCCACTTTTGATTTTGTTTGAATTGGGAACAAACCGAGAAGTGCAACGTTACCCAAACCAGAACTACCAAAACCTCTTGTTTATGGTGGGTGAAGATGAACTTTTTAACCCTCCGTTTTTGTTTTTTTCAAAGCTAATGCACATTGGTATGCATCAAACAGTGTCACTGGATTAAACATGTTAACAGAATCCATGATCTGGACTCTTAGACCACTAGTGTAATGAGAGACAAGTTGATCATCGGTCTCTTGAATATCATTCTTTGCAATTAGTTGGTAGAATTCGGTTGTATAATCTTCTACAGATTTGGTCCCCTGTTTTAGATTTTGTAGCCGCTGGTACATCAACCGTTGGTAGTTATTAGGAATAAAGTTTTCCCTTAATAACTTATTTATCTTTCTCCAATTGGTGACTCTTGGCTTTCCAAGTCTCTCTAGTCAGTTTCAATTGTTGCCACCATGCGGATGCCCTATCACATAGCTTGGTAGCGATCAATGAAACCCTTTTGTTTTTAGAAACCTCTTTGAATTCAAACACCTCTTCAACCGCAACAAGCCTATCAATAAACCCCTCGGGGTTCAAAGTATTCCCATCAAACTCAGGAATATTAACTCTCATTCCAGATTTCCAACGCCTATTATCCTCCCTTTAATTTCGTCTTGGTCGATCCGGTTGTTCATCAGAAGATGAACTGTCACCCTCAAAGAACGGGTTTTCTGACTCTTCACCTTCACTTCCCCGACTGTTACGATCCCTACGTCTTTTTGGATTCATCATGTCATTCATTCGATTAGCCAATTGATCAACAATCTGATTAAATCGCTCATCCATTCTTTCCATAATGCGTTGCTCAAGTTCTTGTTCGTAGATATCATTAATATCTCTATTTCTCCTTGGAGGCATCTTAATCAGGAACTTCGGCTCTTTATACCAACTGATGTAGTGAAAATAAAGGAACACATGAATTGACGTAGTAAAAAAAGAAGAGATACCAACCCGATGTAGACTAATAACGTGATAACACAAATTGAATCTGTTGATTCCAATGAATACCAAAAACAATCTTTCAACTATCGTTGATTCAAACGAATATCAATAATCAAGAGAACCTTAGCAAAATCGCCAAGAATAAATTGATTAAAGCAAAGCTTTATTATCAATATCAAAATATAAAAACCATACCCTACAACATCCAAATCCTAGCACCTCCATTTATTAGGAGACGTTGAGTTTTACATGTATCTTCCTTTCAGGGCGATTTGGATATCGAGACAAAATATAAACGTAAACAACGAAACACAAAATAAAAACATAAATTATGAAACTAAACTAAACTCCATAAACTCCAGAAAAACCCAAGTACCAAGGCCTATTCTTCACCACGGTCTCGTGCCCTAGAAACAAAAAGGCTTGTTCATCAACACTTGGGCTGCATCAGAATATTCTATAAAAACGTATCCTGTAACTGCTAATTCGAAATGCATCTGGATTTGAACAATCCTCCCGAGAACACAAATTTCATCAATTTAAAAAAAAAAAAATTTAACATTTATTTGTTATTTCTGAAAAAGATCATATGATGTAAAGGAACAACAATTAATACTTATGAGTAAGCAAGTAGGTAAGTAAACCTACGTTACAAGAACTCGATACGTTTTTTTTGAGAGGTTCGGTTCAAGAACAAAGAAATACGAGACACGATAATATAAAATAATGTGATTGAGGGTTGGTTTGAAAAAAAGGAGATACAAATTGTGATACCACAACCAACCGAATTTATGCACTTGAGTATATGATGGTTTTACATTGTGAAGAACTGAGTATGGTATTTTCCGCAACTAAGATAGACTAAGGGATTAGGTTAAAATGATAAACAAAGTCGAAAATAAACTCTCCCCAAAATCATAGAAGAGAACTTTGGAATCTTAGTGCACGAGCAACATGTAACATATGTCGATGTTTTCGTTCAACTCGACCATAACTATAATTCATATACAGTAAATTCTTAATAGATGTTATTTACTTACATTTGGAGTTTCGCATAATCAAAGTTAATAGAAAACTTACTAATCCTAATCCTTCAAAATGTTATCACCTAATTTTTGATAATCTATGTTCATGTGAAAACAAACTCTTATTCGGGTAATGGTTACGTTACGTTTAAATTAATATTACGTAATTACAATTTATATAAATTCAAGGACTAGAAACACATTTGGTTATAAGTGAAATGAGAAAAGTGAATTTTTGAGATGAAGAGACTATAATGCCCTTATGACACTGTTTTCTCAGAACAATTGATTTTTGTAATTTGGTATGAACCTAGATTCCATTTCTTGCATCTTGCTTTCAATGCGTATAAATTTATGATGCGTAAGATTATGTAGTTTTCCTTTATATACATTTTCTTTCATAAAACAGTTGAAACTTCAACTATTTATATATTGATCATCTGACATATACAATGTTTAACATATATTTGAAGAACCTAATGGTTTTGAGTGTACATGTTGTTAGAATAGAGGTAGTTGGAGATACAATAATGATGCCAAATGTTTGGTTTGTAGTAATAAGTCGAGGGGAAGCAACGGACCAATACGAGCCTTAGTGACTATGGCATATGTCACGAGTTTGGATGGCGTACACTATCTCATTTTATCTCAATACACAACATCTGTAATTTGTACTGTAATATGTGTTTTGTTTAATCGGGTTATATGATCGGGGTTACTATGCAATGCATGACTTGCTATAGTTATAATTAATAAGTCTTTATTGTTTCTAGTTAATAAAAAAATAGATAGATAGAAATATCGTATGTCAAAAACAGTGATTGGGTCTTTATGTATGGCGTATGCACGTTTGGGCTAGAAGGAGTTCATTGTTACCTATTTTTAGTGGATTATATTTGCTATTTTCCTTGCTTGCATGATGTATTCACAAAAGGCTATATAATAGAGCCTACTTGATATGAATAAACAATGTGGAGTAGTTCTTTGTCCTTTATATCTTTCTTTTCTCTGCATATTAACTTAACACAGTACATCCTTGTCTTCATATTTAAATCACATAGAAGCAACAGCCAAAAGTTTTTCTGATTCAATTCTTCATATGTATTTATTTGAACTAGCAAGTACAAGTTACCTTACTTTTGCTTTACTCCACACCATAGGTTATTCAGTGATTTGTCACAGGTCATGTGTATGTAGTGTTTTGGCCAATGGTTGGTGCAGAAAAATTGATTTTCATACAAACCCATGCGTATGACATTGTAAAAGCTGATAAAAGCTTTGGTATGTTAAATTTGTGTATATCTCACGTACAACTCTTGCTAAAACACACAAAACACATTCCTCTCTCAAACACTTCCACACAAACCCACTTCTAATTTAACTGCCTCTCATGATATAGATCTGCTCTTCACCTTTACTCATGTTGATTAAAGTTGAGATCATTGGTTTTGATGTCCATTTAGTCGATGTTTTCTTAGAGAAGATGATGTTACATGTTTTTCGACCAAGATTCCGCTGTTTAAATAGGTATAACTTTCATATGTGTATAGTCGTTGCGACTTTCAAAGATACATGTGTAGAGCGTTTTTATGACAACGCTTGGCCAACGTTGTGATAAAAATACGATACATATGTATAGCCGAAAGTGTAAGGATTGTACATATAGGTTTGATTAAGGGTGAAAATATGAAATAAGTAAAATTTAATAAATGTATAGCAATGCTTAATAGTTTAAACTCTTATATTCAGTAAGAAGAAAAGATGGTTGATGAGCGTCATAAGGAGGTCCAAAAAGCTTCTACCTCCAAGGGAGCCGAGTCTCCAATAGGTGATGCAATTCGTGATGAAAGTGAAAATGAGTCTTTCTCCAATTCTGAGGGCATCAATTATGGAGGGTTCATGGAGGAAGAGATGAAAGCCTTAAGATCAATGATAAATAGGCAAGTAGGAAAGGCAATTAAAAATGTGATGCCTTTTTACATCAGTCAAACCACTAATAATCTTAAAGAAGTAATACGAAAGGAGTTAGAAGAGCTTAAAAAGGGTGGCATAATGAACGATTCTAGAAACGAAATGGCAACCTACCATGATTTCACGGCATGTGATGTGCCCAAGTTTGATGGGACGGTTGATCCGATTGCTTGTACTAAATGGTTGTCCGCGGTTGAGGGTCCTTTTCGCACTAGTTGTTGTAAAGAGAAGAACAAGGTTAACTTTGCCTCAAACTTCCTTCGTGATAGTGCTAAAATGTGGTGGGAAGGAAAAATTTATGAAAAAGGTAAGGAATGGATAGGTACATGTACTTGGAAGGAATTTAAAGAAATATTTACCACTGAATACGCACCGGTGGAAGAAGTTGATAAAATTAAGGAAGAGTTCCATACTCTCACCTAAACATATGAGACGGTGAAGAGAGCGTGCAGTGAGGAAAAATTTCATGAATTAGATTCGTTAATGACCCAGTACACAGAAAAAAGCTTAAGGTCGAGAAGTATCAAAGAATGCTACGTGATGACATTCGAGAAGTAATCTCCCCATTCAAATGCACTACTTTAGAAGATCTTCTAAGTAGGGCTCGATTGAGAGAAGCGGATTTACTAAGAAGGAAGAATAAAGAGACTAAGAGAAAACTTGATTTTGTAGACCGAGATGCTAAGAAGCCTAAACAAGATCAAAGCCGAAGAAGTGGTGTCAAGACACCATGCAAGAAGTGTCATAAAACTCATCTTAGAGTATGTCGAGCAAATTTGCCGGGTTGTTACAAATGTGGTGCTTTGAACCACATGAGCAAGGATTTTAAGAAGCCGATGATCTTGTGTTACAATTGCAATCAATTAGGACATAAATCAAATGAATGTCCGAATCCAAAGGCGATTGAAGCTAAACCTTTGAAGTCAATCAAAGAAGAAGAGGTAGAGAAGACGGGGATTCCCACTCCAACGGCTCAAGCTTACATGATGGCTACCGAAGAAGACAAAGTAGTGCGTAATGTTGTAACAGGTACAATCCTTGTTAACTCCATACCCGCTCGTGTATTATACGATTCGGGTGCAAGTATCTCTTTTGTGTCTTTTGAATTTAGTAAAAATCTATCCACTCCTCCAAACAAACTTCCTTTTCCTTTAGAAGTAGAAATAGCCGG
This sequence comes from Tanacetum coccineum, assembly GCA_026074375.1. NCBI lineage: Eukaryota > Viridiplantae > Streptophyta > Magnoliopsida > Asterales > Asteraceae > Tanacetum > Tanacetum coccineum. The sequence continues at coordinate 52,453 of BQNB010031096.1, forward strand.
TAATGAAATTGTAGTAGTGTCAAAAGTGTATCGAGATGTGGAAATAGAGATTGATGATAGTGTTTTTAAGATCGACTTAATTCATATTGTATTAGGAGCATTTTATATTGTTATAGGCATGGATTGGCTCGATAGGTATAATGCTAATATTTTATGTAGTCAAAAACTTGTTCGGGTAGTAAATCCTCAAGGTCGGGAAATAATTATTTATGGGGATAAAAGGAAGGGTGAATTTAAATTATGTTCCATGATGAAGGCTATGTAATATATGTCTCGTGGTTGTCAAGCTTATATGGCGCATGTAATAGATACAAATGTCGAGAAGAAAAGTGCTAAAGATGTTCCAGTTGTGAATGAATTTCTTGATGTTTTTCCGGAAGATTTGCCGGGTATTCCACCCGAGAGGCAAGTCGAATTTCAAATTGATCTTATCCCGGGAGCAACTCCTATCGCTAAAACCCTGTATCGTTTAGCTCCGTCCAAAATGAAAGAGCTAATGAGTCAACTTCAAGAATTACTCGATAAAGGTTTTATACGTCCTAGTAGTTCTCCATGGGGAGCTCCAATTTTATTCGTTAAAAAGAAAGATGGTAGCATGCGAATGTGCATAGATTATCGTGAGTTAAATAAGGTCACGATGAAAAATGTATATCCTCTACCAAGGATTGATGATCTCTTTGATCAACTCCAAGGCGCGAGATGGTTTTCAAAGATTGATCTCCGTTCGGGCTATCATCAATTGAAAGTCCGAGAAGAAGATATTCCTAAAACGGCTTTTAGAAAGCGCTATGGACATTATGAATTTGTGGTTATGCCTTTTGGCCTAACAAATGCATCGGCAATCTTCATGGATCTCATGAACCGCGTGTGTAGGCCAATGTTAGATAAGTCCGTTATTGTATTCATTGACGACATTCTCGTTTATTCTAAAGACAAGAAGGAACATGAAGCTCACTTACGAGAAGTCTTGGAAACTTTACGAAAGGAAAGATTGTACGCCAAGTTTGCAAAATGTGAATTTTGGCTACAAGAGATTCAATTTCTGGGTCACGTAGTAAATTCCAAAGGTATCAAGGTGGATCCGGCTAAAATTGAAGCGGTGATGAATCGGCAAACTCTTAAAGACGTTGGTGAAATTCGAAGTTTTCTAGGTCTCGCGGGCTATTACCGAAGATTCATTCAAGATTTTTCCAAGATTGCATCGTCATTAACCAGGCTTACCAAAAAGAATACTCCTTTTGTATGGGGTGAAGAACAAGAAGAAGCTTTTGTTACTTTACGGAGGAAGCTATGTGAAACTCCAATACTCGTTTTACCGGATGGAACCGAAGACATGGTTGTGTATTGTGATGCATCTTATTTTGGTCTCGGTTGTGTTCTTATGCAATGAGGCAAGGTTATTGCTTATGCTTCAAGACAATTGAAAAAGCATGAAGAGAATTATCCAACTCATGATCTTGAATTCGCGGCGGTGGTTTTTGCCTTGAAAATTTGGAGGCATTATCTTTATGGTGTAAAATTTATAATTTACACCGACCATAGAAGTCTTCAATATTTTCTAGAGAAGAAAGATCCAAACATGAGGCAACGAAGGTGGTTGGATTTACTCAAGGATTATGATTGTGAAATACGTTACTATCCGGGTAAAGCAAATGTGGTAGCGGACGCGTTAAGTCAAAAGGAAAGAGAGAAAGTTACGTGAATCCACTCGTTACCAATGATTGTTACTTCCGACCTTTTCTACCGAATCAAGGTAGCTCAATTAGAAGCGTTGAAGGAAGAAAATTAGAAGAGTGAGCGAATTACATCCTACATACCCTATTTTGAAGACGATGACTTGGGAA